>CAJVRN010000015.1:7432500-7530000 GCA_911728415.1 Lagocephalus sceleratus
AAGCGGCGCTCGCGGGGGGGTCTCCGCTCCGGCCTCTTGTCGCCGGGTCTGCCCTCGCCCTGCCCGCCCTGGTGCTGGCCCTGGCCCGGCTGGCCCTGCTGGTCCGGTCTCCGGCCCACCCGCCTGATGCCTGGAAGACAGCAGGAAGCGCCCTGAGCTGCAGGTTGGTAGACCGCCGGCACCACAACACAGAGGGGGGGGCTCGTGGGGGGGGCAAGGCAACAAGTTAGAGGTTCAAGCCGTCAGCTCGTGACGTGGGTCAAACAACAACAACCAAAGGCGATGCAAAAGTTAACCCCCCCCCTCCTCCTCCTCCTATGGTCAGCATCCCCCCCCCCCACACCCCCCGTGCAGAGCCGCAGCCTCCAGCGGCTCCAGGCGTCCTCCGGTCGGATGCTGCCGGCCCCCCTCGACCTCCTAGGGGGGACCAGACCTACACCCCCCCCAGGAGGAGTGGAAGTAAACGGGGGGAGGATAAACACCCATGGGTGCAGGTAGGGGGGTGGTGATGATGATGATGATGATGGTGGTGGTGGGGGGGGTTACCTTCCTTCTTGAGGGGGACCGGGGCCTGGGACTCGTCCTTCTTGTCCAGCAGCGGGTTCTTGCGGTCCTTCTGGGACTCCTTCTTGGGCTGCTTGGCCGCCTGCGCCGCCGTCCTGGCGGCCCCGGCCCCGGCCCCCCCCTCCTTCTTCTTGGTCTCGGCGGCCCGCAGCACCTCGAACGGGTCGGACTCGTCGTCCAATAGCTGGTCGAACCGGTTGGTCACGACGCAGCCGAAGCCTTCCTGCAGCTGGCCGGGCATGATGGCGCCGCTTCGGCGGGATTGGACCTCGGATTCTCTGCGAGGCTCGGTTCCGCTCGACGCCGCCACAAGATGGCTGGGAGAGCTGCCCCTTCTCTTCCGGTGCGGGCCACATCCGGGGCCTTCGCCGGAGCGGCCCAATCGGAGCCCGAGGACCCCCCCCCCTCCCATCCTTCGCCCCGCCCCCCTGGACGACCCCCCCCTCGGTTGTTTTTATTTACATTACGTAAGGAGGGCTTAATCCACAGGTTCGAGCGTCTGACGCAAAAGAGGCGCGTTTATGGACGAACCTGCCCCCCCCCCTTAATGTCATGGGGGGGGGCTGTCTTTGGGGGGGGGGGCAGGTTATTTTGCACCCAAGAGCAATGTCCCTTTATTTAATTTATTTGGCATTCATCTGAAAAGCGGAGGGAGGGGGGGGGGGCTCGGGACCCACCAGATTAAGGATTTGTGAGGGGGGGGTGACACCAACCCCCCCCTCTCTCTCTCTTCCCCTCTGACCCCCCCCCCAGACGATTATGAGTCTCGTTTGGTTAAAAAAAACCAGAAGAGCCAGATGTTGGAGACAGAACCAGATGTTTAATAAGGCAGCAGCCCCCCCCCGCTGGTTATCGACGTCACGTGACGCTTAAGCCCCCCCTCGTAGGATTTATAACCCCCCCCCCCCCAACAGGCCACGCGGGGGGGAGGCAGACTCCCACCGCCTTCGTTCACCCTCGGGAATCCTCCCGGCTCAGCCTCCGCCGGACCACCCGCTCCAGCTCCAGGAGCTCCGAGTAGAGGGCGTCCGCCGTCTCGTCGTCCACGTCCATCTGGAACGCGGAGCGGAGCGTCAGGGCGAGTCGCGGCGGGCGGGCGGGCCGGCGACGGCGGCGGGCGGCGGTCCCGCCTCACCTTGCGCGGCTGGGTGTAGTTGGCCCCGAACCCCGAGGTGAGGCTGTGGTATTTGGCCCGCGGGTCCAGGGACTCGGGCTCCTGGAGGAACAGCCAGTGCTGCGGGGACGGGGGGGGGGATCGTGACTCAGGCCCCGCCCACTGAGGAGGGGGGGGGGCGTCGGGGACCTACCAGCGCCTCCGCTCCGTTGTACGGCGTGAGCGTGAACGTGTTGGTGAAGACTCTGATCTGCGGAGACACGCGCGGCGGGAGGTCACCCCCGGGGGGAGGGAGGGTGGCGTCGGTTGCCGTGGCGACGGCCACTCACCAGGTACATGACGGGCGTGATGAGGGACCAGAGGAAGGAGGGGAGGATGCCGTAGGTCAGGTTGGTCATCACCAGGCCGGGGCAGATGACGGAAGAGAACAAGCCCTGCGACGGAGGCGGCGGGGGGGCGCAAAGTCGTGATTAACCCTCCCGGCGTCCGTCCGTCCGCACGACCCCTCCCCCCTCCCGACGCCAGCGTCCGCTCGCGGGCGGCTGACCTGGTGGTTCTTGTGCCTGTTGAGCGCCAGGCTGAGCAGGTCCGAGGCGTACTTGGACGAGCTGTAGGGCTCCGCCCCCCCGCGGTGCTGGAGGTCGTCCACGCTGAAGGCGGAGCGGCGGGCGTTGCTCGAGGACGTCCAGATCACCCTGGACCGGCGACCCGGCTCGCACAGCAGCGGCTCCAGCTCCCGGACCTGCGGCGGAGGGGAGAGGCGGCGCCGGGGCCGGGGCGAGCGAATGAGCGGTGGCGGCACATCGGCGATGCGAGCGGCGACTTTGGCGACCGGTCTGGATCTCACACCAGAATGAAATGGCCGAACAGGTTGGTGGCGAAGACCTCCTGCAGCCCGTCGGAGTTGGGGAGGTCCTGCTGGGTCAAGAGACCCTCCGCTGTGGCGAACATGTGGACCACGTTCCTGGAGAGAGAGGGAGGGGGGGGACAGGGAGGGGGAGAGAGGGGGAGAGAGAGAGAGAGAGAGACAGGGAGGGGGAGAGGGAGAGAGAGAAAGAGAGAGAGGGGGGAGAGACATAGAGATAGGGAAAGATAAAGGGAAGAGAAACAAAGGGAGAGAAGAGTGATATACAGAGAGAGGGAGGGAGAGAGAGGGGGGAGAGACGTAGAGAGAGAGAGAAAGAGAGAGAGAGACGTAGAGATAGGGAGAGAGAGGGGAGAGAGACAGAGGGAGAGAAGAGAGTGATATACAGAGAGAGAGAGGGAGGGAGAGAGAGGGAGAGAAGAGAGAGGGGAGAGGGAGAGAGAAGAGAGAGAGACAGAGAGATAGGGGAGAGAGGGGGAGAGAGACAGAGGGAGAGAAGAGAGTGATATACAGAGAGAGAGGGAGGGAGAGAGAGGGAGAGAAGAGAGAGGGGAGAGGGAGAGAGAAGAGAGAGAGACAGAGAGAGAGGGAGGGAGAGGGAGAGAAGAGAGATGGATAGAGAGAGGGAGGGAGAGAGAGGAGAGAGGGAGGGAGAGACAGAGAGAGGGAGGGAGAGAGAGATGGATAGAGAGAGGGAGGGAGAGAGACAGAGAGAGAGGGAGAGATAATTAACAGCCATTCTGGGGGCTGGGAGCTGGAGCCGTGTGGTAACTCGTTGGGGGGGTCCGCTGGGGCCGATAAACGCTTCCACGTGTTGGAGGAATAGATGAATAATTAACGCGCACCGCAGAAGCTGAAAACGTGCTTTACCTGGAGAAGAGGCCTTTGAGTAAAGCCTTCAGGTTCACCTGTGGGTTGGGCATGATCCCCGCGTTCAGGTACAGGAAGTCTATTTTGTTGTACCTGTGGGGGGACACAACATATGCAATGTATATGTGTATGTATATGTACATGTATATGTACATGTATATGTACATGTATATGTGTATGTACATGTGTATGTATATGTGTAAGTACATGTATATGTGTAAGTACATGTGTATGTATATGTGTATGTATATGTACATGTATATGTACATGTGTATGTATATGTACATGTGTATGTACATGTATATGTGTATGTATATGTGTAAGTACATGTATATGTGTAAGTACATGTGTATGTATATGTGTATGTATATGTGTAAGTACATGTGTATGTATATGTACATGTGTATGTACATGTATATGTGTAAGTACATGTATATGTGTAAGTACATGTGTATGTATATGTGTATGTATATGTGTAAATACATGTGTATGTATATGTGTATGTATATGTGTATGTACATGTGTATGTATATGTACATGTGTATGTACATGCATATGTGTATGTATATATGTAAGTACATGTGTATGTATATGTGTATGTATATGTGTATGTACATGTATATGTGTATGTACATGTGTATGTATATGTACATGTACATGTATATGTGTAGGTACATGTGTATGTACATGTACATGTATATGTGTATGTACATGTGTATGTATATGTACATGTACATGTGTATGTGTATGTGTATGTATATGTATATGTATATGTATATGTATATGTATATGTATATACAAAGGCTGCACCCCCCCATCCCAACCTGGCTTTGAGTTCCTCTGCAGCAGCCAGCACGGAGCGCACGGAGCCCACGTCCAGGCGCAGCAGGTCAACGCGGGCGTCGGCGTGGGAGGCCAGGAGAGCGGAGCGGGCGGCGCCGGCCCGCTGCATGTTCCTGCAGGCCAGGCACAGGCGAAGGTGCCCGTCCTCCGCCA
Source organism: Lagocephalus sceleratus (assembly GCA_911728415.1). Lineage (NCBI taxonomy): Eukaryota > Metazoa > Chordata > Actinopteri > Tetraodontiformes > Tetraodontidae > Lagocephalus > Lagocephalus sceleratus. The sequence goes on from CAJVRN010000015.1 coordinate 7,436,910, forward strand.
GCAGCCTCTCGCACAGGGCCAGGCCGATGCCACTGGGGAGGGGGGGGGGGGACAGGTTACATCTACATTAGTGAGAGCTGTTAGGGGGGGACACACCAGATCAGTGTTGATGGGGCATACGTAGTCCCTGATAGCAGGATGTGTGTGTGTGTGCACATCACACACATATATGTACATATATGTATATACATGTGTATGTATGTATGCATATATGTGTATATATATATATATATATATATATATATATATATATATATACACACACACATTCACACACGTATATATATACATATAGAATACACACACATATGTGTGTATATATATATACACACACATTCACACACGTATATATATACATATAGAATACACACACATATGTGTGTGTATATACATACACATATGTGTGTTGTGTATATATATATACACACGTATACGTATATATATACACACACATATGTGTGTATATATATACACATGTGTGTTGTGTGTATATATATACACACGTATACGTATATATACACACACATATATGTGTGTGTATATATATACACATATGTGTGTTGTGTGTGTATATATACACACACGTATACGTATATATATACACATATATATGTGTGTTGTGTGTATATATATACACATATATATGTGTGTTGTGTGTATATATATACACATATATATGTGTGTTGTGTGTATATATATACACATGTATACGTATATATATGTGTGTTGTGTGTATATATATACATGTATACATATATACACATATATATGTGTGTTGTGTGTATATATACACACACGTACACGTATATATATACACATATATATATGTGTGATCATATATTGGTACTTTCCATTAGAAGATCTAGTAGATGTAAACAAAGGTCACTGTAGGATTTAGGAGCACGATTGGAGTTTATATTCGCCAACAGGGAAGCTTCGTGCGCTTTTAAGGGCAACAGATCGCAAAAACGTGATCTTATATGTGTGTTTTGTGAATCAGGAGTTGATAATATGTGGTATATTGCAACAATAACCTGGTAAAGTTTCCCCGCCGAGGCTCACCTGTTCGCTCCGGTGACGACGACGACCTTCTCCATGGCGGACGGGCGTCCCTCGGAGGGTGTTTGTAGCCGGTTTTATCCCGGTTCTGGCCCGGTTCTGGCCCGGTTTTAACCCGGTTCGGTGACCCGGCCCATCGTCCGATCCGCGCAAACAGCAGCCGGCCTATGCGCGCGCGCGGCGGCCGCGTGGCGTGATTGGCTGTCGGCGAGAGGCGGACCAATCAGCTGCCTACGGAAGCCCCGGAGGAGCCGCAACGCGAAACGCGATTCTCGAACCCCCAGAGTTCTCCTGAACACCCCCTAAACTCAGCCTGTTGCAGACCATCACGTCCTGTAATGTTTTAAATTCACCCCCCACGTGTGTCAGATGTCTTTTATCAGCCCCTCCTGCTCTTTCTGTTTTCTCCCCTTCACCAGGCTCTCTCTCCACGTGAGCGGGGTTCTGCTCAAGGTTTATTCCTGTTAAGCAGGAGTTCTTTTTCCTTACCACCGTTGCCCTGTGGCTTGTGTTTCAAGACTGTAAAGCGACACATTGTATTGGTATTGGTGCTATATATAAACAAAATTGAATCGAACTGAATCGATTTTAAAGTACGCCAAAGGATGAAATACACGTTTTCTTTATGTACAGTGAACTTCTCCTGTGACAGATGTCATAGAAGCACAAAAACATTTTAAAAACCACATTTCTCACAAAGTCTGAGCTTTCATAACAGAAAAACACGTTGGTAGGCATTATAGATATTGATTTAACATTTTTATATTTATAGAACAAATTTGTTGGTTTGGCTACGTCTTATAAATTCGCATGATGTGTACATTTGAATGTCAAAGTTATAAAAAAACATGACTACCTCTATAAATATACATGGCATTGTAAATAACACAAAATTAATAAATACACACAGCGCTACTTCATAAAATCTACAACGTAAAGCTCTGTTCAAGTGTCAGATGATTTAAACTGCTGCTGTATCAGTAAAGCTTTAAAAACAATTCCAAACATTTGAAGGGTTTCTTGTGACCTCAGAACACTTTAACATTGTCGGTCTGCTATGCCAGGCTCTCCATCAGCTGAGCGTGGATCTCCTGAAAGCTCGGTCTCTGCTTGGCGTTCCTCCTCCAGCAGCCCAGCATGAGATTGTTGTAGAGCCCGTCGGGGCACCGCTGAGGCTTCGGCAGGTACACCTGGGGTCGTCGCGGGAGAAAAGAGGATAAGCACCCCCGTCTGGGAAGGAACCACGGGGGAAGATCTGGAAGCCTGCGATCACCTGTTTCCCCTGGTCCCTGAAGAACTCGCCCGTGTTTTCGATCACCTGCTCGTCCGACAGGTGGGAGTAGGGCTGCTCCTTGCACAGAGTCAGAATCTCCCACATGGTCACCCCGAACGCCCACACGTCACCCGCCATGGTGAACTTTCCCTGAGAGGAACAACACGCAGCACCGGATGACGGCTCGCCCCTCCGGTGGAGAACAAGCCCAAAAAAAAAGCACGGTTTGCCAAGCGCTCACCAGGAGGATGCTCTCCCAGGACATCCACCGGATGGGCAGCACGGCCCGGCCCTGGATCCGGTAGTAGTCCCCTCGGTAGAGATTGCGGCTCATCCCGAAATCAGCGATCTTGATGGTGCTGCTCTTGCCCACCAGGCAGTTGCGGGTCGCCAGATCGCGGTGCACAAAGTTGAGCGAGGAGAGGTACTTCATGCCAGACGCAATCTGCACAGCCATGCCGATCAGGGCGGCGAAGCTGCGGGGGGAGACGGGAGAGTCGAGCGGAAGGTTCGCCCCGGTTCGGCGTGGACGGGCCTACCTGACGGGACTCGCCCCCTCCTTTTCCTCCGGGCCCGCCTCCTCCTCTTCGGCGGCCTCGTTCGATCTAAGACTGCACAGGAACTGGTTCAGGTCTCCGTTTTCCATGTACTCGGTGATCATGCACAGCGGGTCCGTGTCCACACACACCGCCAGCAGACGCACGATGTTGGGGTCCCTCAAGCGGGACATGATCCTGATCTCCTTCAGGAAGTCGTTCCTGCGGGAGCAGCGGGATTCGATTCGGAGGCAGAGAAAAGGGAGGGGGGGCGGAGCCAACCCGTCGCCTTTACCTGGCGTTTTTGTTGGCGTCCTCCCGCAGGGTCTTCACAGCGACCAGCAGGGGAGGCGCTCCGGTTTGCTCCGGAGACAAGTCCTCATCCAGGAAGTCCAGCATTCCCTCGGCCTCACACAAGTGCACCTGAGGTGAGAAGCACCTTTTTACTCTTCCCGGATCAACTACAAAAATAAACAACAAACACAAAACCGAAGAGAGAAACTGGGAAAGTACTTCTCCAAACTGGCCCTCTCCCAGTTTCTCCTTGAAGCTCAGTTTGTCTCTGGGGAATTCTCTCATGGACGAGTCGGCTCCAGCGAACAGGTTCACGCTGGTGACGGAGGAGTCCGAGGGCTCCTGCAGGCTGATGATGTCCGCCGCCGCGTAGTGGGGGGGCGCTGTCCGAGATGCCGGAGGCAAGCGTCTGGCTCGGCCCTGGCGTGGGAGCGTGCACATTGAGGGCGGTTTCAGAAGCTCGCCCAACGCCGCAGGGGTTATCGTGCGGTGCTGTGGTCCTACCGGCGAACTGGGCGAACTCGGGCAGCTTCCTGATGAGGCGGGAAGGCTCCTGGTAGTCGGCACAGAGCGGGAAGATTCGCTCGTAGGTGGAGTTGGAGGTGGAGTCACTGTCGGTGTCGCTGGAAAGGGAAGAGTGAGGGGACGAGAAGGCCCGGGTCTGGACCGCCAGGCGGGCCGTGAGTTCATCGTCCAGCAGGCGGCGGGACGCCTGAAAGGGGAGGGGCTGACGTTGATTTGATAACGAAAACCCAACGCGTGCAGATGAAAGAGCTGCTCACCTTCTCAAGCATCTTCTGCCAGACCTGTCTCCACAGGATGATGACGATGATGGTCAGTAATATGGCAATGATGGCCACCAAGCAGCCAATCAGGATCCTTGTGTTGCTGTCGTCCACCTTGTGGGTAGGATCGTCCCCTGTGCAATCAGAGCCATCAAAATAATCGATTTCCATATTAGTTGTTACAGTAACCCGGTTCTGCCAGCAGGGGGCACCGTCACATCAGGAAAGACTTTAGTTAAAACTATGCGTCTTTAATTCACCTTGAGCTGTATTTTATAAAGTCAAAGGGATCAGCTGACCTGGGGGCGTGTTCCTGGGGGGTCCGTGCATGTGAGGACCGAGAGAGGTGTTGTAGACTGTTGATCCTGGAGGGAAGGGGAGCTTTTAATGGTCAACCTCCAGTCAAACCTGCCGCCCACCTCCGTTAAAGCCTTACCCGACTGGAAAGCCACCTCGCTGAACAGCATCCACAGGTCACCGAAATGGAAACGACACTTGATCATACTAGCCGTGTGGTCCCCGAGGGGCACGGTCATGAAGCGGGCGGCTTGGCTCTCGTGGTCGAGGCCGGGCCTGAAGGTCACGGGGTCGGCCTCCCAGTCTGGGCCCGACCGGAAGAAGCAGCTGGCCTGTTTGAACATCCTCACTCCCCTGCTGAACATGTTGTTACAGTGAACCTGCGGAGGTGGTGAAGCATGCTCACGCGGATCTGTTCACGTCTACCTGTCCTTTCACTCTACAGCTCCAGCACCCCTAGTGGTGGGCTGTGGTACAGGCCAAACTGAGGCCCTCTCTTTACCTTCATGGACGTGAAGTTTCTGACGCGGTCGAACTCAAAGGTCATCTCCACGTAGCCTTTGGGGAAGCTCTTGTTGCTCCAGCCCACATAGTCATATCCGGGGAACACGCCGTACACGTGACTGTGGAGGAAGTCATCCAGGCCCGCGGTCCCATCCGTCAGCTGGCCGAGGCCTTTGGTCAGCCTAAGAGGGGGGAGGAGAGGACATGGCGAATGGTGAGCGAGGCGACCCAGAACCACAGTCCACCTTTTAACCAACAGGGGCTGAAGGTGACCTCTCAGCCGCTGCTCCGTCATAAACGGAGTCGTTGAAGTAGACGTCCAGGCCTCTGTAGATCATCTGGTGCCCCTCTGGGAGGCTGTAGGCCACCAGACCATCTGGGCAGCAGGAAGACACGAGAAAATGGTGACCTGATGTCCCATCAAACGGTGGAGAACCCGTAGGAGACTCACCCAGCCACTCGCACCCGTACAGCTCCACCCTCATGCACACCGTCATGGAGTGATCCGTCACGGGCATGAAGCGGATGAAGCGGGTGATGATGGGGGGCTCCAGGTCCTTCAGCACCACGTCGTAGGCGTTCTTGTTGCCCTCGATGACCTGGAAGTGGAGCCACAGGCAAGAGACCTTCAACACACGCCTGATTCTGAGGCACCAATTTAGGGAAGGCTTCTGGTTCAATCCCCATGGAATGGGGAAAAGATGGGAGAAGTGCTGGTAGCAGGGAACCTTCAGAGCACCACCGAGGAATGCTTGAGCAAGGTGCCAACCCCCCCAATGCTCAAAGGATCCTGCAAAGAAATTGGGGACTCGTCCAAGGATATACCCTCCCTTCCCCCATGTGAAGCTGGGATAGGCTCCAGCTCCCTCCAGGGGATCCCAAATGGAATTAACGGATGAGATGAGAACTAGCTTTGTGACTTTGTGACGTGGACTCACCTGTCCTCCTTTCCTGTCGTGCCAGGCCACCCAGCTGCTTCCGTCCCGGCTGTACTGTATCCTGTACCGCCGGGCGAACTCGTTGCCCATGCCGTCGGCGTGGCGGCCCTGCGTGCCCACCAGCGTGATGAAGTGCAGCGAGCGCAGGTCCACCTGCAGGTACTCCTTCAGGGCGTCCGGCTCCGACATGATGTCGGGGCACCAGGCCCCGTCCCCATCCCCGTTGTCCAAGTCCAGCCTGAGGAGGAGGAGGAGGAGGAAATCAACGAGGAGAGACGTTGATTAATCGCTGTAATTGCATAAACTACACGGTGATGAACGTTACCTTTGCCCTCAAATAAACGATCTGTTGGGTCAACATAAAAGAATAATGGTGATTAAATGGCTTTTATTTAGCATTTTGAAATTCCGTTCTTCAAGCTAAACGTACTTGTGTTGCTCAGCTTGATTGATGAAGCTTGACTCTACTTGTTCAATATGGTTGAGTGCCGCAAACAAGGTTTCACTCTGACTTATTTACTACATTTCCAGCTGATTTAATTAAGTAGAGGTGATGCAATTAGTACATAAGTTGGTTCAACACCTGTAAATTATGTTATCTTAATTATAGTTTTTAATATTAAGCCAGCCTAACTAGCTTAAGTGATCTGAACCACCTCTGGGGAGGATTTCCTCACCAGTCTCACCACTCTGATTGTGCGTTTGTTTTGTCTGTCAAACTGGGTTCCAGTGTGGTAACCATGGCAACTGCTCAGATTCCTTGGTTGCCTATCGCTGGTCTCGGCAAACAATGCTGCGGCTGCGCAAATTTCCCGCTCCTATTGTTTATTTATTTATTGTGAATTAGGGGAAGGGGTGCGTGCCTGCCAAATCTTGCGGCCGTCGATTCGGACCACTGGCTGGAGGCGGAGATGTCCTCGTCTTGGATCTGTCCGCTGCTCATGCCCAGAGGATACCGGCACGTTTCTGCAGACACACACACACACACACACACACAGACACACACACACACGTTTGGGTCATGGGTGTGTCGGGCTGCGTGGGCCCAGAGCTTGGCTCAACCCCCCCCAACACACACAAACACACCGGTCCTTCTCTCTCTGTGAGGACCTCCACAGACATAACGTGTTACCCATCCTCCTCCTAAACCTTGGCCCAAACCTATCCTACGCCCAATTCTAACCTTAACACCAGGTCTTCATCCTCAAACAGTCCTTTGAAGTTGTTCGGACCAGCCAAAACGTCCCCAATTCCCAAATGCTCAGCACACACACACACACACCTTTTCCTGCAGCTCTCTGAAAACCTCTAAATCCAGACAGAGGCGTCACTGTTCCAGCCTCACCGAGAATGTTAGGAGTGTGTTTGCTTTTCTTTTTTTCTTTTTTTTTGGTTTTTATATACACGTGAGGGACGTATTTTTATTTAAGTTTTTTTTTTTACTTTGGCAGCCGCTGCCGGGATTTAACTTAAACATGTAAGATCAACAGCGTGTGAAGATGCAACGCCGCTCGTGTCAGGACAAATACGCCCTTTACTCCTCCTGGGAGAGGCAAACGGGTGCATATGTGCGTGTGCACGCGCTCACGACTGCACCTAAAAACCTCTTTTTTTAAAATTTTTTTGCTTTTCCACGAATGCCCCCTGCCCGTGAAAGGTCTGCCTGTTCTAACGGTATTTGCAGTCTGACCATTAGGAAAACCGCACACACACACACACATGCAGGTTTGCATACCTTTGTGGGGCCCTCACATTGACTACTATTCACTAATCCCAAACTTTATCCCTAATCTGAAAAAAAAAACTATTAAAGTGGGCTCAATGCTTTGGCATCAGTTTCACAGATGGACCCCACAACATGAATGAAATCTCCAAGTACTTGGACACACACACACACACAGAGGTTTGCATACCTTTGTGGGGACCGCACATTGACTACCATTCATTAATCCCAACCTTTAAAATTTTGACTATTTAAACACTTTGGCATCAGTTTAATCCCTGGACCCCACAACATGAGCAAACCTCCAACCCCCGCCCCCACACACACATGCTTGTGTTCCAAGCCCAGCCATCTAATGTTGTCTCCCTCTTGTCAACGTACCTGTGCCTCACAAAGGCGACAGGGTTACTTCAAGATCACCCTCCATCTCCCCGGAATAATCCCGGAACGATTACCGCGTGCACCGACCCCCGGTGGCCTACCTGGGTTGACTTGGGCCCGCGCGGCGGCAGCCAGCAGCAGCAGCACCGCGAAGACGAGGCGAACCTCGGTGACCTCCATCTCATCGAGTCGGCGAACGTCAAAGTCACACACCGTGGGGGGGTGGGGGGGGACAAAAACGAAGCCGAGGGATGAGGGATCAGACCTTTAGAGGAGCGGGAGCAGCGAGATTACCGGAGGGGTAACGAGCACGTGGATGTGCGCACTCGTGGCCTCCGGACTTCCAAACGTTCGCATTAAAAGAGGAACGTTGCTTATTTGACGCTTTTGACAGAAACTCAAAGTTTCCTTCGTAAACTCGAATTCGTGGGTCTAAACGTGCGCCGACATTCGTTAAAGGGCACAAAAACGAGAAAGGTTACGGGTTTGAGTTGCTCTTACCAGCTGCTGAGGCGCTGTTCGGGGAATATTCCGCCTCTGTGGCTGCATTCAGAGCAGGGAACCACTGACCTCTCTCTCCGAAGGACTTTCTGGGAGTGGAAAAGTGTGAGAGAGAGAAACTGTGTGTGTGTTTGTGAGAGTGTGTGTGTGTGTGTGTGAGAGAGAGAGAGAGAGAGAGAGAGAGAGAGAGAGAGAGAGAGAGAGAGAGAGAGAGAGAGAGAGAGGGAAAATGGAGGCTGATGTCTTCCTGGCTTTGGAAAAGAGGCAGAAATAACACCCTCTGCCGCCTTCCCGAAGCCCCGAAATCCCAGAATTCCGCTTTCTCCGCAGCTGGCTTTGGGTTCCGGGCCTGGGATCCGAACCTGGCAGCCCAACGGGCGACTGGAGGAGATTTTCCTTCGGAGGGGAACCTGCCAATTACGCCGGCGCTGGTGTGATGCTGTGCTGGAATTAACCGTGTCGGTGGCAAACTGGCAATTTGACTGGGAATAACACTGGAAATCGGCCTGACTCACATTGTGGCGGGCTCGGTTCCAGCGGTGCGTTCGCCCCCTCGGGAAGCAAATGACAAATTTTTGTCTTTTTTTTTTACAAGGAAAGTCATTGAAAGTCATGGAAAGTTATTGAAAGCGATAGAATATGTTAAGGAGCTGGATCAGGGTCAGAGTACGAATTCGGGATAAAACCCCGGAGAACGAGCAGTCTGGAGGCCCACGTTGTTCTTTTAAAAAACGCTTTTAATAATGTGAAACCAGGCGAAGAGCGGCGTGACGAGGCGGATGGATATTTGTGTTTAGGTGAACTATACGGGATTTATTTAAGAAATAAAACCGTACAATGAGACACATGCTCGTCTATACATCGATAAGTACTGACAGTCTGTCCACCAGAAAACACATTAACACACACACACACATACTTCTATCTTTGTGAGGACCTCCATCGATGTGTTACCCAGCCTCATCCTAACCGCTGACCCAGACCTATCCTACACCCCACCCTAACCTCAGCCTTAAACCGGGTCTGGACCCTCAAACAGTCCTTGTTGTAAGGACCAGACAAAATGTCCTCACTTTGATAGTAGAACTCAGAATGTAGCAAGTACAAGAGCACACACACACACTTACACACACACACTGTTAATGAAGTATTCAGGTTTTATTTTAAAGTTTCAGTCGTGCTCGTTACTTGAGCTTTTACCATTTCTTTCTTTCCCGTCTAATTTTCGCTCTGGTGATTTTTAGCGTTTATTTGATCAGTTCTCGTCTTCCCAGAGGAGGAGATCGGAAACGAAAAGAGGAGACGTCAGTCTGAGGGGGCGGCGGGCGAACGCCGGCGGACACCGCGTGCGCTTCATCGCTGCCTGAGCTCCAGCTCCGTCTAGACGGCCACCTCGTCTCCCAGGCAGTCCGGCAGGGTCTCGGGGTCCAGCACGCCGGCGAGGCGGGCCGAGCTGTCCGCCGCCTCCGCCTGCCCCCAGCTGTCCCGGTCATCGCTCTCGTCCGTGTTGGACTCGTACTCCGACCCAATCCCAGACTCCCTGAACCGCAGCAGCTCCAGGGCCCCCAGGACCCGCTCCCCCGGCGGCGAGCTGTCGTCGGGGGTGCCGTCGCCGGGGGCCTCCGCCGCCTCGTCCCCGCCCGGGAAGCGGAAACACTCAAGCCGGACGCCGCTCCTCCTGGGGCCCCCGGGGCCGGACGCGCCCTCCGAGGCCGAAGAGGAGCCCTGCGGGAGGGAGGGGTCGCAGCTCCCGTCGCTGGCGGGGCCCAGGGACTGAGGGGTCCGGGGCCCCGTGCAGGAGGAGGAGGGCTCGCTGGGGGGCCTGGCGCGGAAGGTGATCTCCAGGAGGCTGTCCTGGGAGCCCGCTAGACACAACAGGAGACAGGAGGTGGAATTACGGCCTCCATCAGGGGTGTCGGAGTCCGGTCCGCGAAGATCGTGATCCAGCCCGGGTTTTCAAATATGGCGGGTCCTTCTACCGACCCGCCGAAGGCCGTTTTCCACCCGGGAGGACCCAAAACTCGCCCGAGGGCCGGACTCTGAAACCCCCCCCACACACACACACCAAGGTCCACGTGCTTCCACCTGGGAGGTCACCGTGGAGACACAACCCGACGTGGAGGAGACGCCGAATGGGTTAGATCTCACACGATGACCGTTCCCACCCCCCTGAAGTGTCTCGTGACGTCCCCGCAGTCACTCGCGGAAGTACCGACCACCGACAGATACCGAACCCCCCCGCCAGAGGGAAAGCTGCGACTGAATCTGAACTGAGGAGTGAAGGAATTTCTCAGTTCGAGGACTCAGATTCTGGCTCTGATCTGGTTTCCATCGTGGAACGTGGGAAACCAGAGGAGAGATTGGAGCAAAGCAGAGGAGATTATATGTGTGTGTGAATGTGTGTGTGAATGTGTGTGTGAGTGTGTGTGTGAGCGTGTGTGTGTGTGAGTGTGGGGGGCGCAGCTAAAGGCCGAAACGCGGTTGCCATGAGACGTGGTTATCTGCGTTTTGCAGCATCTGTACAACAGCGGGGGGACCAGGGGGGAGTGTGTGTTTGTGTGTGTGTGGGGGGGGGGCACTCACTGGACGGGAAGGGTCCGTTGGCTTTGATCTCCAGCTCCTGGACCTGTTTGACCAGCAGGGAGATGTGCTGCAGGAGGTCGGTGTTCTGCTGCAGCAGCCTCTGGACCCTGACCTGGGCGTCGCTGCGGGCGCTCGCCTCCACCGACAGCTGCTCCCGGAGGACGTGGACCTGCGCGAGAACCACCAGAGGGACGGGGGGGGGCCACAGGTGTCTTTGATCTCTTTGAGGAAGCGCTCAGGCCGGCCCCGGACCGGGCGACCGGTTGGACCGACAGGGAGACAAAACAAACAACGGCGCGAGGGAGGAGTGTGTGCGTGACACATCGGAGCTGATAAATCTGTGCTGCCGCCGTCAGAGAACATGTTGACTCAACGTGCTCTGCGTAACCGTGGCAACCACAGAAACTAAACGGAGGGAGACAATAGGGGCCGACTCCCGGACCGCCGTTCTCTGACCGTACCTGCGCGGAGGCCGCCAGCGCCTCCTGCTCCTGCTGCTGCAGCTGCTTCCTCAGCAGCTGGATCTGGTGCTCCTCCGAGCTGGGGGGCCGCGGCGCGGGGGCCCCGAATACGGGCGAGTTGAGCAGGAGGGGCGGGCTTTCGGCCCCCTGCGGAGACACAGAGGGCGGAGAGCTCACACCCCAGATGCTGGGGGACCAGAAGGAAGGAGGAGGAATGAAGGAGGATGATAGAGACGGCGCTCCATTGACAAGGATGTTGATGAAGATCCAGAGTTGGGGGGGTGGGGGGGGGGGGTTTGAGGGCTTTAAACACAAGATCGGGTATAAAAATAGGTATCAAGGCTAAAAAGAGCGCCCCCTGATGACCTACAACAGTCCATACAAGTAAGGTTGGTGGGTTATTCCAGGATCCAGCTGTCATCCGTGCCGGGTTTTCTCTCCTCCCTCTAGTGCAACTATTCCATTAATTCTAATTAATTGATGAAAAAGCAAATCCCGCCGTGTTCTAAAAGATCAGCGTCACTTAATCTAATTGTGAGGGCGCAGGTTTGGCCAGAATCTACATCCCGGCTGGCCGTTTGGTCCGATCGCACAGGAATTACGACGCGCATAATTAAGTTGGAGCGCCGCCTTTCCGTCATATCCAAGCCGGGAGATCGATAACGATCCGGCTCGGTGAAGGACGGCTGACCTTTGGAGGACATGGAGGAGCTCCAGTGTTCATGAATAGACAAAAACTCTGGGGAAACTTCCCGAACGAGCCTTAAAACGCGCCTTCATCGTGACTGCGGGTTTATTAATTAACCATCATTTCAGTGCTAAGATGGGAGTGTTTAATAAATACTGACTTTTGTGCGTTTTTCTTGGTGTGTGTGTACGAGGGGAGCTGTCTTTGTCTACGGTGTGACCGACCTCCAGGCTGTTCTTAAAGCCCTCCTCCCGCCGGCTCTTCTCCGCCTCTGACGAGGAGACGCAGTCGATGCTCTCCTCCGTGGTGGCGTCAAGGTCGGTCTCCTCCGTCAGCGCGAACCTCTTCTTCGCTGACGAGAGAGGACAATGGAATCAGCTGTAGTCAGGAGATAATCAGCGGTCGTCAATACAGATGAAAGATATGTGATTGGAAGAGACAAACAAGAAGAACTGCAGACAGTGAGTGTGTGTTTGTGTTTGTTTTCCTGCACATGTAGGGTCCAACCATACAAAACAGTTGCGCAAACCTGTGTGTGTGCGTGTTTGTTTTCCAGCACATGTAGGGTCCAACTCTGTGTGTGTGTGTGTGTGTTTGTGTGTGTGTGTGTAGATGTGCAACCTGGCACTGCCTCTGATTCCTTCCCTCCCTCCTCCTCCTCCTCCTCCTGGTCATCGTTTTTCTGCTGCAGGGTCAGCTGGTGACACACATCGAACGCCTGGCCCACCGTCCGCACGATCCTCATGGCCTGTGACTGCACGGGGGGGGGGCACAGACAGGAAATGTGTGTGTGCGCGGCGTGCAACGAGACACACAAGGGTCTGTAAAGGACAGGGATGAGTGTGTGTGTGTGTGTGTGTGTGCAGCAGGAGGAAGGTGAGACTTCAAAATGAAGACAAAGGAGGCCGAGTCTCAGCGAGAAGATGGCTGCACCCCCCCCCCCCCCATCTCTGCACGCCTCCCGCTGTCACACTGACGGATGGTCGGCATGGCAACGCCCTCGCGAGCTTAAACACCGGTAAACACCCCCGCCCCCCAAAGCAATACGTTGACCTGCTCTTGAAACACTGTTGGGGTGACTGAAGCCTCACAGGGCCGAGATAACCCCCCCATCAGACACCCCCCCACCGTGACCCCCCCCCCTTCTGCTCACCTTCCTCTTGGACTTGAACACGTTGCAGCGGAACACGCTGCTCCGCCCCTCCCTGGCGATGTAGCTGAAGATCTTCAGGTCCTGGGCGTCGTGCGACACGTAGAAGATCCTGAGAGCGGGAGAAAGAGCCGTGAGTCGGGGGGGGGGCATCGGGGGGGGGGGGGGCATCGGGGGGGTGGGGGTAACCACCGGGGGTGGGGGGGGGCTACCTGGAGATGGGGTCCTGGGTCACCACCGCGGCGTCTTCGTCCCACGACCAGCCTTTCCTCTGTGGAGACGGAGAAGGCTGCTTAAAGAGTTCTGGGGGGGGCACCAACCTGACCGGGGGCCCCACCTTCCTCTTTTTGCGCAGGAGGACCCGGATGGAGTCGGTGGACACGACGATGTTGACCTTCTTCTTCTTGATGTTCTTCAGTTTGAATTCGTACTGTGGGGGGGGGCGAGGTTAAATCCAACAGTTGAAACACACGCGCTCAACACGACCCCCCCCCAGTCTCTTCCTCCTCTCAGAGTAAACAGCAGGAAAAAAAGAGTCAGTTTTGGCTCCGGGGGGGGGCGAAGCTTCAAAGCTGGACTTCTGTGGAAGAAGTCGCTTTCATCCCTCAGTTGGATTAATGTTGGGGGGGGGGGCATCAGGCTGTGGAGATGAAGTGAGTTCTGAGAGCGATCCCTCAGCCCCCCCCCCCCCACATTAACTTCAGCTCCTCGCCTGATGAGGAACCAACACCGAGGAAATCCTTCATCTGCTGCGTGTGTGTGTGTGTGTGTGTGTGTGTTCCTTCCTGTTGCTTTAAACTCTCTCTGGTGTTTAATTATTAACCTGCCCCCCCCTTGCCCCCCCCTTGCCCCCCCTACCCCCAAGGAAACTTTGAAAACTCTGAAAACTCCAGAGTTTTCAGAGGTTCCAAGAGGAGAGAGCTCGCTGGTATCAACAACATTTTCCCCGTCCCTGCACACGAGGGGGGGGGATTAAGTTGTGTCCGACCTTCCGGGTGACAGCATGCCTCGGTTGTTGGATTAATTCAAACAGCTAACCCCCCCCCAACACCCCCCCCGACAGCCTGATCCACCTGACTGCACGACTTGACGTCAACAAGCGGTGCACAGTGAACCTGATGGGGGGGTCATTTAGGGAGGGAGGGGGGGTCATGGAAGGGGGGGACGGGGTTGTGGAAGTGGGAGGGGGTCATGTAGAGAGGGAGGGGGGGTCATGGAAGGGGGGGACGGGGTTGTGGAAGTGGGGGGGTCATGGAGCCGGGGGGGGGTCACTGTCATCGGAGCGTCTTACCCGGATTCTCCTCATGGCGGCCACTATCTCCATCCGGCTGCCGGGGCGGCCGACCTCCAGGCTCCCGATGTACTGCAACGAGCCACACACCTGGTCACACACCTGGTCACACATCTGGGGACACATCTGGGGACATTACCCACATTTCTCGGGGGGGGTTGACGTAAACAGCAGAATGAATCAACGCATAACCCACCCCCGGTGAAGGGACCATCCCCCCCCGCGTGTCCACGCCCCCTCTGGGGTGAACATGAAGACCCGCCGATGAAACACCGGGACAGGTGAGGCGCGCGCTCGCACGCGCACGCGCCCGTCGGACCGCAAGCGTGTCTTTCTGTCCGTCTTCATTCTGACGCGTCGGTGAGACTCTGACCCGGAGGCTGCAGAAGATCCCGTTTATCAAGACCCCCCCCCCACACACACACACAGACCCACCCCCCCCGAGGCTTACCTTCGCCTCGAAGCACACCCCATGCCTGAACACCTCGTCGTCGTGCATGGGGGTCCTCAGATCGTGCGCGTCATCCACCAGGTTGTACTTGGTCACCCCCGGCATCTCCCGCTCCTCTTCCTCTCCTCCCCGCACGCACGCTAATCCCCTGCTCTCTCTCTCTCTCTCTCTCTCTCTCGGATGTGCGGGTCATGCGTGTCTGTATCGGGGAGGGGGGGGTGTTCAATTAAGGCGGCGATGAGGGCTCTCTGGAGCCCCCCCCTCCACTCCTCCTCCTCGCTTCGGTGTGAGGCGGCGCGTAACGCGGCAGCCGCCGCCGGCCTCCCGGTGACGCGCGGATGTCGACGCGTCTGCGACCCCCCCCCCCTACGACCCCCGCCACAGACTCAACCCGATCGACGTCCCAGAGGTGCGGGGGCGTGCGTGGGTGGGGGGGGGGGGCCTTTAAGCGGGCGTGGAGAGCAGGACGGACGGAGCCAGCGTCTGCTAGCGCCACAGCAGGTGTTTGGATGTGGGACATCTAGCGGCGTCGCCGGGGATAAACGCAGCCCCAGCCGTCCTCCAGGCACCCTCTCAGGGGCCCCTGGGGGGCCCTCGGGGGGCCCTGGGCCCCTGGCTTATTTAACTTAAGAGGACGATGCCCCCCCCAAGTTGTTATTAAATTAATTAAAACCGCTCCAAAGCGCTTCGGTAAAGGGGCTAAAACGTGGTTGAACTTGGGCATCCATGCCTCTGATGAAGCACAGACCTGGGGGGGGGTGTTGGGGGTAGGGGGTGTTGGGGGGTGTTGGGGGGGGTGGAGGGTAGTAGGTCAAGGTGTCAGCCCGAGCAGAAGGGGCCAGTCGCCCAGACAGACCACGCTCTTGATGGAACGCACCCTGAGGTGTCAAGGGACCCTCCCGGCTCCGACCTGGATCCTCGCCTCCGCTCCTGCAGGGCCTGTTCGGGACGCGCGCGTCTCATCGTGCAGTCGTGCTTCATCTCGCTTTACTCATGGGCTTCGTTTTATTTTTTATCTTCTTTTCTTCTCTGCACTGACGTTTAGACACAGAGGCGGCTCTTATTCCCAAGAAGGCTCGAAATGGATAAAATATTTATAGTATTTATTTCTCAACTGTGTGTTACAATATATTACATATAGTTGTGAAATAAGTCCAATTATTGCGTTTTTTGACCCAGAACAGTGGAAGTTTTCACCCACTGGTTGAGTAAAGGCGTCAGTTCCCGGCTCCACCAGCAGGGGGCGCAGCCGCCATTCGTTTAGCCTGGAGACAGCTGCAGACTCCTGGGGGGGCGCGGGGGGGGCACCCATTAGAGAATATTGTTTTCCTTCTCCTCGGGGAACAAACCTCTGCTCCTGTAAATTGCCTCGTGCTGACTGTCTTAGGAGGACCGGGGACGACATGTCCCCCCGAGATCACACTTGACAGGAACAGAGGAGGCTGGGGGGTCTCGACTGGGGGGGTCTCAGCTGGGGGGGGGGGGTTAGACCACGACCACGTCTGCAGGAGACAAGAAGAAGAAGGAAAAGGAGAAGGTCCTGCCTGTGTTTGTGTTGTTGTTGTTGAGAACTGGGCCCACTGTTGTTAGACGTCGTAAACGGGTCAGACTCAGACCCTCAATCGATGTCCACAAGCACACACACACACACACACACACATGCATACATACATACATACACACACTCACAAACATACTCACACACACTCACACATATGCATACATACACACACTCACAAACACACTCACACACACATACATACACACACACACTCACACACACATACATACACACACACACACACACACACACACATACACACACACAGGTTTTCCTGGACTCATGTCAGACTGTAAATGGATGAACGGCTACATCAGGGTCATGGCTGCTCCTCCACTGTTGGTTATGGACTCCTGTCATCATCTTCATCTTCATCTTCATCTTCATCGTCTTCTTCTTCTTCATCTTCGTTTTCTTGTTCTTCTTCATATTCTTGGTATTCTTCTTTGTCTTCTTCTCCCTCTTTATCGTCTTCTTCGTCTTCCCCTTCCACCTCTTCCACCTCTTCTTCTTCTCAGAAGGCCCTTCCACCCCTCCTGGTTGTTCATAGATGGAGGGATGCTGCTGAAGCTGCTGTTTGTTTACAGCCATCCTTGTTTTCCTCTCTCGATGCCGAACCACGATAAGAATCCGGACAAACGTTTTTTTTTTTTTTTCCCTCCCTCTTTCGTACATAACTCAACCACAAATTCATTAAAGCGAACCGCTCGGAAGCGCTCTGTTTGCCCTTTCCAACCGCCTGAACCTTGAACTCGCAGCCGCAGTAAAAAGCTTTTAGAGGTTTATCATTTTCGCTGTCTGGAGCCTCGAGGACGAGAAACGAAGCGCTCAGCAGCGCCGTGGGAGCACTTCGGCCCGCCTCGATTACTCTTTTATGTTTACGCGGAAGCATGTTGTTCCTCCGCGACGATGAAGGGGCCGACTTGTTGGTTTTGCGCGGCGATGGATAACGTCTGTGTCACCCGCGATCGGACTTTCTGTATTATTTGAGGTGTTTTTTTTGACTCAAAATTGTCTCGAAAAGCTCGCTCGCTTCCCTTCGGCCGCCCGGAGAATCGATTCGGGGGCCCCGACCCTGATCCACCACATCGCCCAGATGTGGGAAGGGGGCCCTGAACCTTCAGAGTTTCAGTCTCTGGGTTGTGAAACCACCTGAAACCTGAATGTTTCAGCTCAGATGAGTCATTAGTATTTACCTCATGTGGGTCAACCCCCCACCTGTAGTGACATAATACCGGGCGGATGCAGACATAACCGTGTTCTGGGGTGACACGACCACGACGAGTGCAATCATCTCGACCGTGGTCTATTCATGGAGACAGCCTTCATTTAAATTATATTAAAAAAAAAAAACAAAAAAAAAATAAAACACGAATGAGTGGAAATGGAGTTCATGACAATAGCGCGGGAGCCCCGTTACCGCGGCAACAGCGGCCGCCGCTCTCTGCTGCTTTTGTTTTCAGTCAAGTTCGAGCGGTTGCTAATTGCCAATCCAGCCACAGACGCGGTGCAAAATGAGCCCGTTGACTCATCCTCGGAGTGGGCCCCGGGCCCCCCGCTGGGCCCCCACCGGGCCCCCCTAGGCGCAGCTTTACTGACATTTAAAGGAGTTTGTTGTTGCCGCTGTAAAACTTCCATTAAAAGGAAACAGCGGCGTTTGGCGGCTCCCGTCCAGGTGAGGGTTACACTCGGACCGTAAAGCTTTACGACGCGGATCGAGGAGAGTTCGAGGTGTGGGGGGGGACTGGGGGGGGACTGGGGGGGGGCTGTTTGGGCCTTTTGAGCAAACACATTACGGTTATTCGTGGTTGGACAGGCGTCCAAAGGTGGAGGTCCGCAAACAGCTGTCGGCGAAACCAAAGGTAGAAGAGCGGCACGGCGAAGCTTCTGCCGATTTATTCCGTTTGGCTTTGGACCGTGGAAAACACCTGGAACAGCTGGAACAGGATAAAATAATCTAGCTTTCTTTGGGGGGGTTTCTAAGTCTTAATTCCATAATCTTTGGGGCAAGTTTGCCTGTTTGGTCGGAGTTTGGTGGTTTCAAGTTCCTCCCCTCAAAGAGGTTATAAAGAACCCACACACACACACACACACACACACACACACACACACACACACACACACACACACACACACTCTTTTACGTATTCTTGGATGTGCAAACAGTAACATGAAGGATGAGAGTGATTGGGATGACGGGAGGTGATTCTGCTGGGGCAGAGCCTGCTGGGAAGTGGGTACTTCACGAAGGGGGGGGCTCGGTAGGTGACTGACGTCTCCATGGCGACCCTCCATCGCGCTCGCTCAAGCGTTCCTCCCGCTGTGTTTTGACGCTCTCGACGAAGGGTCAAAAACGTGGCGGCCAACTTTATTTAGCCCGGGGGGGCGGAGAAATCGGCTGTCAGGTGATCACGAACTCCTTTATTTAGACTCTCTGCTCACCTGCGCCCCCAAAGGCCGCGCCCTTAAACCCCACCTTCATGTGACGTTAACAAATAAGCCCAAATATTTCACACACACACACACTCTCTCACACACACACACACACACACACTCACACACACACACACTCACACACACACACACACACACACTCACACACACACACACACACTCACACACACACACACACACACACACACACACACACACACACACACACACACACACACACACACACACACACACACACACACACACACACACACACACACACACACACACACACACGCTTTTTCCATTCAGGAGACTCTTGCTTTTCGGCTGTAACACTTCGCTCCTCCCTGGAAACTCTTTTATTTGGTTTATTTTCCTTACAAGTACCCCGAAAAGACAAACACAGGCGGTTCACCCACGTGCTGGGTGTTCACGTCATAATAAAATATTATTAAATAAATATTAAATAAATATTATCTAGTGCGTCAAAGTCTTTTGGTGTTGCCGGAGCAACGGTTCGCCGTTGCCGTGGTATCTACGGTACAGGCGTCCTCTGGAGCTTCCTCTCCTCACACCTTCAAGTGTCCGATCTCAACCCCGCGCCCTGGTCCGGGTGAGGTAATCCACGGGCTCCTTGCCCGGAGACGCTCGTCCTGTCGCCTCGGTGACCTTCCGCCCCCCGTCGAGTTCGAAAGCAGGCGGGCCCGCTAGCCCGATCTGACCTTCCTGGCGACCTCCAGGTAGGTGGAGGACTTCAGGAAGCGGGGGTAGCAGTCTTTCTCCATCAGGGTGTAGATCTTGGCCTGGGCCAGGTCAAAGCAGGACTGCGTGGGCTCCTCCACGTTGCCCCTGGTGATGGCCTTGGTGGCGTGGTCTAGGTTCA
This sequence comes from Lagocephalus sceleratus, assembly GCA_911728415.1. Taxonomy (NCBI): domain Eukaryota; kingdom Metazoa; phylum Chordata; class Actinopteri; order Tetraodontiformes; family Tetraodontidae; genus Lagocephalus; species Lagocephalus sceleratus. The sequence goes on from CAJVRN010000015.1 coordinate 7,456,705, forward strand.
CCTGTGCGGGGCGGAGGGGGGAAACGTCACGCGGGGGTCTACTTTCTCGGACGGCGGAGGGACGTTTGATGCTCACCTCCCGGGGAGCGTCGGAGCAGATGAACTCCTCGTAGATCTTCCTGGCTTTGGCCGCCTGCTTGGAGGGCTTGGTCTCCTTGTAGTCCTCGCAGGACAGGTAGAAGGCGATGTTCTCCTCGCTGAACTCGGACACCAGGAAGGCTCTGAAGAGGCAGAGTCCATCTGGGGACAGCGGCTCGGGGTCAGATCCGCGTCACAGGGACTCAGCACCCTACTGGGGACGTCGGCGGGGACTTACTTTGGCTGGACAGCAGCTTTTCGAAGGACTCCTTCCACGTCAAAGGTTCTTTGTGGTTCAACCTGTCAGAGGTGGGAAAACCATCAGGGGGGGTGTTCTCGAGCCCCGAAGAACCGGGCGCACTCAAAACAAACTTACTTGAGCTTCTCGCTCTTTTTGGCCTGGCTGTTGAGGTCCGACTTCTGCAGCAGACTTCCAAACAGAGCCTTCAGCTCCTTCGCCCTGCAACCGGCGAAAGCGTGAGAACGGGAAGAGCGCGCCCACCAACCTCTCCCCCCCCCCACCCAGCCGTCAGAGGTCTCACCTCTCCAGGCAGGTGCTTGGCAGCGAGTCCAGTCCTCTGCACATGGTGACTGTCGTGTGTTCCCCGTCCTCCTTCCTGCGGAGCGAGCCTCTGCCGGTCTGTCCCCTGAGTGGGAGGGCGCCTCCTTATACGCGCTCCGCTCTGCGGTGACATCACGGCTCTCGGCCAATGGCGCGAGAGGAGCCGCAGGACGGGGGTGACTTCTTGACACAGACACCCCCCCCCCCCCTACACCCACATCAGTTTGGAATACAGAGTAATAGTGGGTGGGCTCATAATTAATGTGTAATAAAGATAAGCATTTACAGCACATGCATGGTCTCTTTAGGGATTACAGAAATACTCCAGAAATAACACCTCCAGAATCAGATGTGTGGAGAAAAAGTCCCCACTTTACAGAGTGGACACAGGTCTTCACAATGCCTCAAATATAAACACACGCACACACACGCACAGACACCCACACCCACACACAAACAGACACACACACACACACACACACACACACACACACTTGGGTGGGAATGAGATGCTCTAAGTTTATGTTCCTGTCTGGAGCCCATTGTTGATGTTCAATCATCAGCTGGTCCGAGGGGGAGAAACACGTGAGGAGCAACATTTTCCATTTTTCCAAAGTAAATCATTTTCTTTCATTTCCTTCCTTGTACCACCATCTATAAATAAACTTTATCCTACACCAGCCGTGTCCAGGCATCAGGCGGGGAACTATCCGGTAAATTCCTCCTCAGACTCCAGAAATGCATTGTCCTCTTAAAGGGAAGTCTATATTTATCCTAAACGGAGAGCCGTAAGCTCTCAGCAGATTCTAGTAAAGATCACAAGACGGCCGACGGGAGAAGGAAAGGAGCGGATGGAGAGCTAAGCTTCCTTTGTACGAACAAAAGTTAAACCGGCGACGCAGGGGCCGAACTATTGAGTCACCCCATCTTCTCGTTCCTCCGAGTCTACGATAACGAGGGGAAAAGGAAATAACTGTAGGGAGACCCAGTCAGAAGTGCTGAACTTCCCAGCAGACTGCACAAGAGTGATTGATTAATGGTCCCTGGATGGGTACCAGGACAAACACACAAACACACAAATACACACACACACACACACACACACACACACTCGTATTTGCAGATGTTTGTTAGTGACACACTTTTCCGCGAAAGCCTCATTAGCGAGGATGATTAAATAAGAAAAACACCATTACCTAAGAGTGAAGGACCCCGACGACACCCCTCTCCTCATTCAGCCTGACACAGATACGGGCGCCTCAAATCAGGCGAGACAAAGGCGTCTGGGCCAATATCGATGACTGGCCGCCATCAAGTGTCAAAAACTAGGTCGTCGGAACAATTGGAAGCTGATTATCTCTTGCTTACTCTCGCCCTGATACCCCTCACGGACATTAAACGCGTCCCAGAAACAGATTTTGCGCCTTATGTTATAATATGATTCTGAATGGGCCTGAGCAGCGGAGCAAACATAGGGGTGGGTGGTGGTGGTGGTGGTGGTGGGGGAGTCAGAACATGGCCACCCTCTAAAACTGTAATGTAGGTCAAATATTTATGAGGTAATACCAAAAAAAGTGTGTTTATAGTCCCCGCTGCCTTAAAGCCTCGGCTGCTGGATATTTACTCAATAAATGCATCACGCCGCCGCCTCGTCTTCGGCTGGAGCGCCGAAACCCCCCCTCCCCACCACCACCACCACCTCAGTAGTTCAAAGAAATCCTCCCTTAAATGCTAATGAATGCACTTTTTGCAAGCCTTATGTGTCCCACTGAGGACTCAAAAAGGAAGGAAAGGTGACAAAAACTCAAAAAGTTTCAACACGGAAAAGTTTGCTTCACAGAGTAGGTTGTTATTTTGTCAAATTCTTGTTATTTTGGGGGGAGTTTGCATCCCAGTAAGTAAATCGGGAGTAAATACTTGGAGTATTTACTTGAAAAATCTTTTTTTTACCTTCAACATTCCCCCTCATTCTGTTTTGGAAGCATCAAACCTCCGTTTCTGCCCTTCCCGCATTCCGAACCCAGCTCAATATCCAGGTCCGGTGGCTTCAGGGGAAACCGGACCTGGATATTCCCGATTTCTGAACTGCTCTCTAGAAGGCCTGCTCGGATGCGGGAAGCAAACCACAGCGCGGGGTTTCCAGAAAGCCTCAGAATTCCCCCCGCTGACCGATCACTCTTCTTTATCAGGACGTGGAAAAACAGTCCCCCTACCCTCCGTTCCTGCTCGTGCGGAGCTAAAGGCCACTAAGTTGACTTTCTTTTAATTTGCGTTCAGGGAGTTGAAGTCCCCCCCGTGCCGTAACCACGGCAACAGGTGCAGGACTACCTCAAGCTCTCTAGTGGGCCTCATAAACCCGTATTTGTAACGTATCTGCGGTTATAAATCAGCAAATCTCAAATCTCTATAGCGGGAGTGCGGCGAGAATTCGTTATGAGACATTTAGAGCCGTTCAGAAGAATAACGACGCACGGCCGGGGGTCGGGGGTGCTTGTGGGGGCGTTTAATGTTTCCAAAGAAAAACCTGCAGGCGGTTAATGTATTTGGACCTGTTAGCACCAAAACAGCGAAGCCCTCGGCTTCCCGGCTAATCAGGTACATCAGCAGACGTTCGGCAGTTCGCTGGAACTGATCAGAGCCTTACGGGGTGATCGGACGGTCTGACACCAACGAAACGAGGGGTCGGTGGGTTGAGGAACGTCACCAGGGCCCCCCCCAACCCCCGGCGGTCTCGGGTAGCCTTTAAACACGACTACAGACCAGAGCTGTTTGCAGAAGTGGAGGAACAAAGTGGAAAAAATACATAAAAATAAACCTGGGAATGTTCTTTAAACTTTCTTTTAACTTTTTTTCCATTATAGCAGAGCAAATGTTTGCCTACTTCAAAGCTCCGGCACCCTTCTTTTGGTGGTTCGGCTGTAGAATTTTCTGGGACGGGCCCTGGCCTCCACGGTGACGCCGGGGGGAGGGGGGGCGTCTAAGAAACGAATCGTTAATTTGGATCATTAGAGGACGACTGTGCCCTCCTGGATGGCTCGGATTTACGAGAATATAGTTCCGCTATGCAAGGTTGTATGACAATATGTCGATGGTGGGGGCCCCGGAGGAGAGGGCGCAGCCTGCTGGAGTGGGGGTCGGAACCTTCCTGCTGGGAAGCGATAACCACGATGCTCTTCCTCCTACAGTGACGGTAAGTAGATTATAGATTGTAATTACAGTGTTTCATCACACAGTCCTGGTGGGATTTTGCTGTAATCCCTTCCATGGAAGAGTTCAAGCATTTTGAGCGGAATGGGCCGAGCCTTTACAAGAAGTGCTCCCGGGGTCTTCGGAGAGTCCAGGGGGAGTTTGGGAAAAATCTATATGGGGACACCATTTTGTCTGGGTTGGAAACATAAGATTCACGTATGGAAATTGGTTTGAAATCTCTTAAAAAAGCAGCATTAAAAACGTCTCAAGGCCGTCAAATGGCAAAGAACCACCCGACTGCAGGATTCCCCCTTATTTAAATCAATAATCTGATTAATCCGAAGTGAAAACCTTCAGAAACGGACCCCCAGAGGAAGCGCTGGAGGCTTTAATGCTGTTCTGAGTTTGAACTTGAGCTTCCCAGGAATGACTTTTTAATTAATTGCATCTTTTGCGGTTGCTGTAAATTCCAGACTCTGCGTAGTAAAGCTTTTAGGGAACGACACCGCGCCTCTTCGTCACTGTAAATCAGAAGCGATGTCACGAGATGAGCAAACTTTCCGAGATGACCACATTCCAGGCCATGCCCCCCCCCCCGATGGCCCCCGCTGCAGCCTCGGGTATGGGAACACCATGACAGGGATGTCTGTCACATGTGATCTGTCTGGAAGAGTGATAGGGAATCATATCCGGCTTTTCCCAACACAAGCCCCCTGACCTCTGGTTTGGCCCCCGTGGGGCAAAAGCATTCTTGGCAGCAGTCACGCCGGGGTTCAGGTTTACGCCAAAACAAACATCATCCATGTGGTTCTGGGACATACTGGAAATGCGGAAGAGCGGCGGAACATGGGTTTAAAGTGAAAAACGGATGATGTTTACGCACATCTGTTTAATCTCAATCCGGCCTGGCCTCCTCCTTAAACCTCTGCTCGGCCAGCAGGGGGCAGCAGAGAGCCACATTTCCAGCTCATTAGAGCCCCCCCCCGCAGGCCTACAGTTACTGTACATAACAGCAATCTGCCGTCTTCATTAGGCCTTTAAACGCTCTCAAACTAACCAAAACAGACCGCCGGAGAACGGGAACCGGGCCCCAATCTTCCGCGGAGCCCGCGCCTGATAGAACCGGCCGCAGGCTGCAAATTTGCTGTCAGTGCCTAACAGACTTTTAAACAAGACACAGTCGAGGTGCGGAACATTGAGCACTGAGCACAGCCGAACTATTAAATCCAGGACCCAGGATGCACTCGCCGAGCTGCGTGTCATATATAAAAGGATTGCGCGAGCGCGCACGCCTACGAGCATATTTCTGCCTTATTCCAGAGCACAAACAATTTTCTGCAGATATGAAAGATGAATAGGAAGAAAGCAGGAGAGTGCTGTGTTTTTTCTTAACCCCCCCTCCCCTGATCAATTTCCCTGCCCTGCGGAAACCTCCAGATACTTTTTATTGTCTCTGACTTGCATCTGCCCCCAAAGGGCCACATTATCTCGCACATTTCCATCGTGGACAACGGGGAGAGGACGGCTCACGGAGCTTCCGCGGGTCGTCCCGCGGGTGCAGATGTGCACGTGAAAGCACATTTTATCACGTACGCCCGTGTTTAGCCTTAAATAAATAACGTCGTCTTTGCATCTCTTGCTCCTCCGGAATAACAACGCGGCAAAGCGGAGCCTCGTTTATTTGGGGCGGGTACGTTTCCGCTTCGGCATTAATACGTCCGGCCGCTATTCCAGACCGATTTAGTCGAGTGAGATCAACGGGTGTGATTTAACCCTAATGTGGATGGATGATGGCTATAAGAGCAGCTGTCTGAAGATGAGAGCTTAAATCAGTATTCTCTCTCGCAATGAGAAGTGGAAATGGAGGCCGGCGTTAAGGCAATAGTCATGTCTTTTCCCGGTCTGTGAAATGGCTCAATCTCCCCGGCCGCCGCATTCTTTGATTGTTATAAATCTTTCGGAATCGCATTATCTCGGCACATTCATTATCGATGATTGTGAATCCGAGGCAGCCGGAGCTGAGGGTATATTGTCTAAACCTCTGAGTGTCTACTCCACAGTTGATACTGTAAAAAAAACAAAACAAAACATTTTTCCAAGCCCCCAAAGCAGCTTTAGATGTCCGACCTCGAGTCTCACGGAGCGGCTTTAAAGTATAAAGCAGCAAAACAGCATTCAAGCAGCCTGACGATAACCTTAAGATGACAGCGTTTGCATTAATGCCACGTCCACGTGCGGTAAACCGGTAAACTAGGCTTGGCTTCGTGTTTGTTTCGTGTCCCGTGGGAGAAGCTTATGGGACAGACGTTTGCAAAATAACCCAAAAGTCTTCAGGAGGTGATTCGATTGTTGTGATGTTCTGGATTACGGAGGGACTTTCACCTTCGGTCTTCCCAAGGTCAAAGTCAATGTGTCCTTGTTCATAATGCGGCCGACTATGTTACGTAATCTTGTATGACTACTGCCTGTAATACTAAAGTACGGGGCTCTTTCTCGATGTGCAGGGAAATGGAGGTCGCCAGCTCGTAGAGGTCATACCGACTTCACGTCGGCAGCGCCGGGCTTCGCCTCGGTGTTAACGGACTCTACGTGCGGGCTCCTGCGGCGCATGGCTGGGGACTAAACCGAGCTCATTTCTGTGCAGAGTTAGTTCCTAATGAGGATGACGAGCAGCAGAGACGTTCTTGACACGTGTGAAACCACAACCGAAGTGAGGTGGTGGGGGGGGGGGTCGTCTTAGACGGACGATACGTCGTGTTGTTGTCGCAATTAAGAGCCGTCGTTTAGGCTCGGGGGGGGGCGGCGGGTCTGGCTCTGACTCCTGCGAGCGCCAGGCTCACGGGAGGATGAAAACCGTGTCTCGGCCGGTACCCATGGTAACGGCCCTGTCCGAGAGCCTGTCTCCCCAACATGGTACACCTTCGCCTTGAACTGCTCTTTGTCTGAATCTTCTCCTGGGATTAATTTATCCTGGGAGATGCTGGCGGCATGGCTTCAAGGGTCATTAAGATGCTCAGAGAAAAATTCATTTCATGTTCTAGAGAATCCAGTAAAAATGCCTTTTGTAAAATAAATAATGCACCAACCCCCCCTCGGTTGAGGAAGAAAGACGGCATTTAGAGTTACAAAGGGACAAAAGAAATAAAAGGGTTAAGTGCTCCATCGAAGCACTAAAATGGTAGTTTCATCAAGAGCAGAGTCAAAGAGACTCTGATTAAATGACTGTAATAGTTTCATCAAGGCTATTTCAGCTTGTTCATAAATCCAAATATGAATGAAGGTGTCCTCTTTGTTTCCTTCATTTGTGAAGGAAATGTGCTTCGGCAACAGAGTTTGGAAAAATATTAAAATTCACGCTTTTGTTCTGGGACTTTTCTGTGTCTTCTGCATGTATAATGGACTCGTTTAATTAGAAAGAGTGAATATATTAAGAGCACAGTAGCAGTTTTTTAATAATAAAACTACTTGTTCGGTCTCGTGGGGTTGGTCCAGAGATACTGGAGTAATTTTAGATCATAGTAAAACACGCAGCATTTGTGGAGTTTGACTTTATGATGTATTTAAAATCTTTAGAAGGTCTGTACAGACGGAGGGCTGTTAAATTATTTGTCTCCATCCACCCCGCCTGGAGCTCTCGGAATTTTGATCATTATAAAACGTTTTATCATCGTTCGGGGTCATTAAGCATCTGCCGCTGTAATAAAACACAGATATAGTTCGGCCCCCGAAGTCATTCGCTGAAACTTCACTCGCGAGTTCAGCATATGGCGGCAGGCCTCGCGGAGAGCGAGGGCCGGCGGGCGGGCTCGCCGGAGCTCCGGAGGGTTTTAAGGGACGGGACGGACAAGGTCGTGGTTAGATCGCAGCCGCCGCCAACCGATTAGCCCGCGAGTTATCGCAGCGCGGGACACATCAGAAAAATTACGGCTGCGCCGCCGACTAAATGGATCCCGTGAAGATTGGGATGTGTACGTTCGTTTAATGGGGGGAAAAAAAGGCCTAACGTTGCAAAAATCTCAAAGGCTGCGTCGCGGATAAACGAGTTTAAGCGCTCGCGCTGCTCGTAAAGATCGTCTCTTGTTTCGCCCGCCGTCGAGGGGGGGAACCTGTCGGGCCTGCGGGCAGGATTTCGGCGATTTCAATGTCTTTAATAATCCATTCCCGTCATTAGAAAACCATTTGTTTCTAATGGTCTTGAGTTTAATGCGACTTTTATTTGGCATTTCATTTTAATGTCAAGTTTTCTTTTTTATCAGCTTCCAAAGAAAACCTCTCTCCTCTCCAACTGTCTTTTTCAGCCTGAACGGCTGCCCACATTTCCATTACCAACACTATATTCAAGGGTAATTTAACGTTTATAAGGAGCTCTGAGTCAAAGTTCAGACCGTAGTTGGGCAGGCGCGGGTGATTTAACGTGAACCGAAGCTTGGTTTCCACCATCCGAACCTCGTCGTCTCAGATTTACGACCGTCGTGAACGCCTGCCTCGGACATGGGATGCTGCCTGGAAGGGCACGCCCCTTTTCAAGGTTTTCCAGGAAGCCCGAGGAGAGAAATACTAGGTGTGAAACAGGAGCTTCGATTCCTAAGCGACGCAGCTCTGTAACTTTCCACATGTGAGAGGATCCTGTCGACCTCCCGCCCTCATCTCGTGGCCGCGGTCAGACCCGCCAATCAAGCACCCCGGCGCCCCTCCAAGGTCAGCGGCCTGACCTCCGTCCCCGCTCCTCCACCCCGGTTTCTCCTCTGCTGTTGAGGACCCACCGTCCAGGTCGTTGACTCCGGATCTCAATCAGGAGCCTCCCCTGTAATTTTCTCCCCCTCGCTCTCCCAGTGTCACGATGGCAACGGTGATGGAAAGACAAGAAAGGTGTGTTTTCTGTCTCTGCCACTATTTCCATCGTCCAAGCTTTCGGATTTTCCTCGCGCAAGATTAAATATTGGGATCCGTAAGTTTCCGTTTACAGACCCCGGGCTCTTGGCTGGAGTCAAACAGACCCGAGACCTTCTGGGGGTGAAACCTGTTAATTCCCTGGAAGTCGAGGCGTTGCATGAGCAAATCAGTTCCCCCCCGACGGAACAACCTCAGTAAACTTCGGCCGATTTGTCTCTATTTGCCCATCAAAGTCCTCCGAGCATCGTCGCCATCCCATTAGAGCCGGGGACGACTCCGGCGGGCTGCGGTCTGACAGCGGCGCAAGGGCCTGAATAGCGATGGGCGAGGACAGGGAGGCAAGCTGGAGGGGTGGGGGGGGGGGTGGAAGAGACACCTGAATTGAGAGAAATGAATCCGACGAGGAGCGCAGACGTGTCTTTCATCTTCAAGCAAGCCTGAACCGCTCTTTCATCATCCGCCGAAGAGAGCGCGCGCGCTCGGCGTCGCCGACACGTTTACCTGCGGGGGGGTTGGGGGGGGGGGACGCGTCTCACTTTCAAAGAACACGCTCTGCCTGTTCCCCTCTTGTTACAGCCCCTCAGATCCTCCGGCGCTCGGAAGCAGAGCGGGGAGCTGATAAATCCTTGATGCGCAGCTCCGGCGAGCGGCAGGCAGGTGACAATTATTTACTCTGAAATTAGCCGTCCGATTGTGCCTGATGAATTTAGCCGCAAATGGAGAGTGAAAGCTGCGTTTGAAGAGCTGCTCGTCAGGGTGAGGGGAGAGCCGGGCGAGGGGCGGTCGAAATAATTTGAGGAGAAGGGAAGATTTATCCTCGTTTTGGGCTTCAGCCCATCGGTGGAGTTAACACCAGGCTGCGCCCAGCCGGGAGCACTCTCGCTGGTTAACGGCTGCCCCCCCCCCCAGAGGGGCAGGAGGGGATCTTCTTCTGGCAGTCTCGATGGAAATCAGGCGGGGGACGGGAAACAAACCCCTCAGCAACCTCTGATTGTGGAGCAAACCCCAAGGTGAACCGAGGGAAGCTGTCATTCCAGACATACGTCTCCATGAATCGGTCAAATCTTACGACTGAGGCGGCGGAGGCCGTTGCCAAGGGCTGATCGGTCTTAATTGGGCCCTTTTATACTGTTAACGTACGATAAACTCGATAAGCCGCACTCGTTCCACATCTTGTGACGCATTGCTGTTGGCCATTTTCTGCATCAGGGCAACTGGTGGCTAATTAGAGACACCTGCCATGCACGGTACGTCAGCGCGGGGCCACCGGCGCGGCTGTAGGGGACGCTGAAGAGCCGAGGTCCCGATTTAGTTGAGGGAGTAAGTATAAGAGAAGTTATTTAAAGGAACCTGTCATCTCTCAGTTCTTCCCTGAGGTGAAACTAATTTGGCTAACAGTGTGTGTGTGTGTGTGTGTGTTCTCACACATGTTACAAAGTGGGACCACAATGCAAAGTGTTTATGGGGGACTCGGGTCCTGGGATCCTCACGGGGCCGTTTTTAAGGTTCAGGTTACAGTTTGGCTCAGGTCAAGGTCAGGGTTAGGCATTTAGCTTTGGTGGTTTGGGTTTTGGAGTAACAAGGATGTGTGTGTGTGTGTGTGTGCGCACGTTTGTTTTTCTAACATGACGGGGACACATCAGTCATTGGGTGTGTCCGTGGGGCCCCAATCCCAGCCCCCACCTGCTTGGGTACGATGGTATATGTGTTTCAGACACTGTCCCCAGAGGTCACAGTCGCGTACTGCGGTGTGTAAATCTGCATCTGTGTGGCCATCTTCCTGAAAGTGTGCGTGTGCAGCAAAGAGGGTCATATTTAATTAATATTGGGACATTTTCAAGTAATTCTATGCTTATTTATTTATGAAATGAAATTATTTTTGGAATCAATTTAATCACTGTAAGTAACTTTTGGGATTTTTCTTGTAATAAAACACCCCAGATGCCTGGTGAGTTTATTTATGGGGATTGTTATTATTAATTGGAATAATCTTTTCTTTAAACCTGGTGTTGGGTTGACAGGCTGTTAGACGGAGGTTATGCACAACTGTTGATCAACGGTTGATTTAGTAAACTCAGAGGACTCAGACAAGTCTTTGGATTTCTCCTGTATTATTATTCGACAAGCCTCTTCATTTCCGTTCACACTCAGTGAACAGTATGTGCTATAAGCGTTTTCTATATATCTCTCACTAAACAAGGGACCTTGCTCCGTGAATTTGTCACCCATCGATCACTGAAGGCTCTCTTGTCTTGGCTGACATCGCTGAGGCTTCTCGGGAAGGTTGTCGCGTCCTCTCCTGGCTGAAAATGGTTTCAGAAACCGGCGAAGCTGCGTCTCTCTGTCATTCACGCATCCTGCAGCAAGGATGATTCACAGGCGTCAGTGAGTAACTTTCACTTATCTATGGTCAGATATGCCCCACGGTCTGTTTACCTAGGTGAGTATTGGAAGGGAACGAGGGCCTGCCACATGTTGCTGGGATGAGGTCATCTCTGTTAACCGGGCCACCGTTCCACATCAGGTCGAACCCTCCCACTCTCTTCTCCTTGCCCGTTAGCCTACGTGGAAAGTGTGGAGGGACATGAACGCAAACCCAGATCTATAGGCAGAATCTGTTTCACTTGTCGTCTTCATGAATAGGATGAACTGAGCGACCTTTACCTTCGCTCCAGATCGACGACGTTCAAAGTGTCTTCCAGCAGCCGGAACTTCATTTCGTAATCCTCTCGACAACTGGCCACGTAGGAGGGGGAGGAATTCACCTCAAGGAGCCATCTGCATGAGAGGGCGATGATACCAGGTATTCATGCGTTCAGGTAAAGGTGAGTGAATGCATGAATAAGCCCACCTTGAAGCCACTGCAGCTTAAAAGGTTGGTCGAAAACAAAGTCACAGGGCTGAAATTAACTTAAAAATTCCGCATATCTTTAACTTCTGTCATCACCTAACTTCTCACGAATACGTTTAAGGCGCACCCGGCGTTTAACATCGACTTACGGCTTGAGGTTCTCGTCCAAGAGAACGTCGTATCCATAGAGCTCAAAGCAGTGCTTGTCATTCATCATGACCTTCTCTACGCTTTGGAGGCTGTGCACAAATATGCTGTCAATATCTTCAAACAATCTTCCGACCCTCTCACGGCCGTGCTTTGCGGTCAGATATCGCCGGAGCTGCTGGACCGTCCACTTGCGTACCTGTGGGGGGATGGCAGGCAGTGCAGGAGACTAAAGCCAGAATGCGGACTGGCGGGGTTTCTGAGTTACGCACCGATTTAGGGTCATAATCCGGAGCTTTCTTTTGAATACTGACGTTGGTGAGGTGTATGTCTGGAAAGAAGTGCTGAGTAGAATTTGGGCAGAAGTGGAAGGGGAGGGAGAAGGGGAGAAAAATCAACGCCTTCAAACTGACTGTAGAGTTTCACAAGCCTTTCCTCGCCAGGTGAAGCAGCCTGGTGAGGACAAGCTTCCACAGAAGTGGCGACAACCAAAGAGTCGTTGCCTCGGGTCTGTGCCCGTTTAAGCGAAAGGATACATTTGTCGTCAATCGTGCTGAGGGAGTAGGGAGTGTTGGAGAAGCGGGCAAAGCCCTCCCGATACAGCCAGGCCTTCAGCGGAGCAAACTGATGGGTGGAAAAAGGCAGGAACACATGTTAGAAAATGCAAAAAGGCACCACGCTCTCTTCGTGGAACAGCGTGATTTACGTACAGACGTGACCAGCACGTAAACCCTCAGGTCAAATTTCCTGCCTGAGGGGGACAAGGAATGTTAAAAAGAGACAGGGCATGCATCGAAAGCTTTTAGAAACCCTCCGTTGTTCGATCACCGTTTATCAAGTAGGGGTTCTCTATGTAGCATTGGGCGACGAAGGTCTCCACTTGAGCTGTGTCCTTCTCTTCTTCTAAACGGGCCATGTGCTGCGGGGGAACAACACTTCAGAACACGTGAGGATACACAACATAAAATCCATAAAACTGTGCAGAAATGGTAGATGTTTGCAGATAGACAGCTTATAAGTCTTCACCTTCTTGAATTCCATGACCTCCTTGAATTTCCTGAAGAGAAAAATACCTTTGCCTTGAGATTTCCCTGACTGAAACACACACACACACACAAACGCACACACTCAGGCACACAGATTAGATGTCGAGTATCAGCGGTTTAGCGGTTTAACTGACCGGCTTCATGATCCAGGTCCTGCCGATGGTTCTCTTGAATTCCTCAAGAAAGAGGTGGTATTCGCTGGGCAGAACGAAGGTGCAGGGGAAGAAGTCACATTTGGACGCCTCCAAGGGGCCGTAGTTCTTCTCCAGGCTTTTCCGATGCCTTTTGAGGTTTTTCACCATGAGGTTTTTGCGACACAGCTGCAACAGGGAAAGGGTAACGCTGCCTTGAATGTGTATAAACTAAAGGCTTTAGAGCCCCGAACAGCTGATGCAGCCTCACCTCGTACTGGTTCTGAAAGTGGTTTATTTTATTGTGTCCCTCCCTGTACAAGTGATCCGAATTGTCCTTCATCCACGCCAGATCGCACCAGTTCAGGTCCCACTCTTCGTTTCTGAGAGGCAAAAAGGGGCACGCCGCTTACACGCCCGCAAATAAAGGCGCAAAAGAGAATGAGATGACCCGACTCACTCTTTGGCTTCCACCCAGCCGGGCCGTTGCTGCAAAACATCCAGCGCGATGTTGGACGTGCTGCACGTGTATCGCAGGCATTTCCTTCCGTCCCTGTGGAGGCACCGGTAGAGGCACTTTATGACTCTTATCCTGGTCGATCTCTTAGACGACCAGGATAAGAGTCAAGCTACTGAGTAAATTTGTAATCTACGTTGTCTAAAGTGTTTGCTCCGAGCGAGAAGGAGCACTAAAAGGATTCCTGGAAATCCCCACGAGAGGACTGAAGCTTCACACTCACCTGTCCTCAGGTTTTGAATGGTCATGTGCAGCCTTGATTGCAGATGCCTGCACACAGAGGAACGGTAGACGGCTCAGCGGTGGCAATAAACGCACAGAACCGGCGGTTGTAGCTGATAACAAAGAGCACGTACAGCAGCCTCCTGCGTCAGAGGATGCTTCAAGCGCTCAGGAACTTCAGCGCTCTTCTTTTCTTTATCTGCACCATCTTCGCTCTGCCTCTGAAAGAAAAGAGCCGGCAATTAATGAAGGTGAATTACGTCCCGACTCGGTCTGCCCTTCCCGCCTGCATTCCAGCAGAGGACAAATCGCTATTTTAGGTGTTACACTCAGAGCCACACACGCCGCTACACACAAAAGTATGACCGACTGTTGCAATTTTCATGCAGAGGAACAGAGCCTGAGGTTTCTGCTGTCGTCAGCATCCCACCTTGCTGCTCCTTGTATTTTTCTCCATATTTTTATGACGTGCGGTCGGTGTTCATCAATACCAGCGACGTAGGGGGGGCGCTGTGACACTCGGTCACAGTTGTGATATAGCAACTTGCTTTGATGTTTCAGTGATCAAAGCCCCTTTTGAAAACAGATCAATTCTGTGAGACTCCTATCGGCTCTACCTTCATAGAAAAACTGCAATCGCACACACTTTGGTGCTCTCTTCCACGAGCTTATGCTTGAGCCCATCCCTCCCTCCTCCGGCCCCCACAAGGACCAGCCAAAGCATTGGAAGGGTTAAGATGTGACCTTAAGGTTGAGGTGGGCATCGTGTTTTGTTTAGGGGGTCAGTTGGGACGGTTAGGGAGTCCAAGGAAGTCCCCACCAAGGCAGATACATCAGAATGTGTGTATGTGTGTGTGTGTGTGTGTGTCTGACTCACCGTGTGCTGCTGAACCGAAGCTCGGCCTGACTCCGTCCAGGAGACGTGATGCGCCTGGACCACCTGACCCAGATTCCTCTGCCTCCCGCCGCCGCACCGACAAACCGGCCCCGCTTTGCTAAATCTGTCCCTAATTAAAGAGACAGCTTGGCGAGGGGGGGCAGCGGCTCTCAAAGGGCACTGAGGTAGGAAGTCTGCTTTCACTTCAGGTGGGTTTAGTCACCGCTGCAGTCATCGGTGGCGTGACATCACCCTGTTCCAACGCCGACCGCGTCTGGAATTAGCTGGGATTACACCAGTCCCTGAGACAGATGTGCACGAGGCCTCGGCCTCACATCTGTTTACCCGCTGAGAGAGATTAATGACTTGTGATTTTGAGACATAATTACCACAGTCAACATCCCCGGGAGTTTCCCTTTGCATAATTGGGCACATAATTCCCAGATGTGAGATAATAGTTTGTCCAGTTGTGGCGGCTCCTGCTCCTCCGCTCCCCAAACACCCGGATGTGCCGAGTCAGACTTTATGTTTTCCTTAAAAGTTCCTCTTAATTGCGCATCTGTTTCCAGATGCGTTTTGCTTTTTTTTTTTTTTTTTTGTTGCTGCTTGATTAATGAGATCAGGGAGCCGAAATCATCCGAATAAACGAACAAGACTAATTATTTGCTCGTGATTTAAAGTTTTAATGCACAGATCTGTCGTTTGGGATGAAACGCCGACGCGCCGTCATTAGCGGCGCGGGCATTGGCAGGAGCTGAACTCCCAGCGCTTTGATGTAATTATATCATTCCCTTCAGAAGGGAAGCGCGTAATTAAAGTAGCTTAGACAATGTTTTGGGGGGTAAACATTTATAAGGGAGCCGGCTGGAGATAGCAGCGGCGATAATGAGGCGCGCTCCAGCTCTTGGACGCCATCACGGCGTTTTTCGCCCCCCCCCCTTCGTCCCCGCTGCGGTTTAAAGACGACGACACCGAATCTGGAGACTAAATCCCGTCTCCCCGGCGGTGTCAACCCCCGGGCGAAGTTTTGTTTACGCCGCCTCTTATCGGTGATCTCGGAAGCGTCGCGGATCCCGGCGCCTCCGCTTTCATCTCGCCTCCTCGCTCCGCCTCGGCGCGTCATTACGCGGCGGCGGTAACGAGGGAGCGCCCCCCCCCCCACCAGCACCAACACCCCCAACACCTTTCTTTTGTCTCCGTCTGTGACGAACGCGCTGGCAAAACTCGTTACACACTTTATGTAAATGAGAAATAAAGAAATAAACGCGCGGTGTAAGGAAGCGATTTCGTTTAAACGCAGGCGTAATGAGGGGGATGATGATGATGGCGGGGGGGGGTTAAACACCCCAGGTTTGATTTACTCCAAACCACCTAATCAGCGGCTTCATTTTGTTTTATGGCGTAATGGACGGGACTCGGCGGTACGAAAACAAGCCCCATTGCTGGAGCGGAGCAATTTCATGCCGGGTTTGTTGTTGTGATTACTTTGGTTTCGTTCATTTAAAAAGAATCTCTGAAGGCCTTTTCCAAACTCGGCCGTGCCCTCAGAGGGTCCCACCGTTTTATTCTTCCTCGAGGGGCCGAACGTGCCTCCAATCCCATCCCATCCGTCCTTCCGTCAGACCTTCGCCTCACCGGGCTTGGACGTTTATTGCCCTTTAAAAAAACACTTCAGATGT
Organism: Lagocephalus sceleratus; assembly: GCA_911728415.1. Taxonomy (NCBI): domain Eukaryota; kingdom Metazoa; phylum Chordata; class Actinopteri; order Tetraodontiformes; family Tetraodontidae; genus Lagocephalus; species Lagocephalus sceleratus. The sequence goes on from CAJVRN010000015.1 coordinate 7,472,897, forward strand.
ATCATAAACAGATATTCCTCCCCGCGTCGCATTAACTTCCCGGATCGGTATCTAATTATTCCGCGTAGATCATTATTCCAGGCTGTGTACGATCCCTTTTTACTCGCTGGCAGAGCATTCCCCGCTGTTAATTTTCCAAATTAAAATGCCTTCATGCTAATTGAATGGGGTTTTAACGGCCCCCGGAAGAAACATTAGGAGGCGGAAAAGAGAAACGTCCTCGCCGGCCGCCTACCCCTCATCCGGGGAGCCTGATCTGGAGCCACAGCTCCGCCCGACGCCCCGGAACGTGCAGGCAGAGGCAGGAACGCAGTCAGCCGCTCCCTCCTCGGCGTGTGTGGTAAAAACGGCGCTTTTACTCCCGGTCGGGTTTCCGAAGGAGGCCTCCCGTGCGACGTTCGGCGCAGGGCCGGCCGCGGCGTTCCGACACATCTCCTGCTATTATTCCCGATGGCTCCTGTGGGGCCTTCCTCCCCGTAAACTCTTCCTCTTCACTGAACTGCCGCCCGCACGCTTGTTAAACAGACACACGCATTAGTCCGAGTTTCCACTGAGGCCTGAAAGCCTGCTGGAGGCTCTATGCATGTGTGCGTGTGTGTGTGTGTGTGTGTGTGTGTGTGTGTGTGTCCTGACCTCACACAGTTCTGGGCACCTTTACGTTTTCCCCGCAGCCTTTTATCTGCCTGGTGAGTTTGAACTTTTGGAAGATCTGACCCAGAATCCATTAGTAGACGAGCACAAACAGACAGAGGACCCTGATGAAAACTTGATGTGGAGGAAAAATAAATAAATTTAGAATAAAAAAAAAGGCATCTTGTATGCACCGTGGAACGTTTTTATCTGGATCTATATTCAGAGTTACGGGCGCCAGTAGGGATTTTGTCTTTGATGCTTAAATCTCCGCAGGTCGCCATGAGTTCAAAGCCAATTCGATTTGATCGCCAGCGATTGCGCTGTTGCCCAAAAGGACCCGCGCATCGGGCGAATCAAAAGTGTTTTCTGAGCGTATTAAACATTAATCTGCTCCGGCAGGCCCCGAACAACCTGCTTGTGTTTTCCTTCTCGCTCGGCCGGACCATCCGCCTCTGCTGCTGGTCTCCGTGGAGACCCCAGACGGGAAAAAGAAGGAATAGAACACGATATTCCAGCTCTGGGGTGGGCTCGCTGGTTAACAAACACGCCCGCCCCCCCCGATGCAAACTAAGATTTTATCATTATTATGTAAATCGTTGTCTTTATTCTTCTGCACGTAACCCTGCCTCCGCTCCTGCCATCAGAAATCAGAAGTTCAATTTTGATTAAACCCACGCGTTAGTCGGTAGAAATCCAACCCCCCCCGCTACCGATCCCAAACCCACCCCAACGATCGACCTGTCAGAGCGAGTCTAAAGATTCTGGGGGGGTTAAAGCCTCGGTGGCTCTGAGACCAGATGGTGGAGCCAGATTGGCCCAGTCGGGCTGAATTAAAAGTTTATTTTTAATCAACCCAGTTTAACTGATGACTCACACGTTTATACCCCCCCCCCACCACCACCACCACCATCACCTCCACAACCCCCCCTCCCCCAAAGAGACCAACTGTGAAGTCGAAGCAGGCAGAAATCTGCAACCTGAACCACTGGGGGAGATCTGGTGCCTCCTGTTGACGGGAATGTAGAAGTGAGTGAAGGCACAAACCCCCGAGGCCCGCCCCCCCTCACGTCCCCTCAGTCAGGTTGAGAACTGAGTGGTGGTGGGTTGGGGGGGGGGGGATCCCTGTCACCGATAAGCGGTTGTTTGATGCCGGGCATGTCTCCACGGCGCCCAAGCTCATCTATCACGGTAACTGTGAATGGCGGACGGGGACAGCAGAGGTGCAGAGGAAGCCCCCCCTCAACCCCCTCCCTGCCCCCCCCCCACCCCCAGTTTATAGTTGGTAATCTGTGCCAAGGCGGCTCCCTGAGCGGAGAAAGGAGACCTTGTGCGCCGGAGCTCCAGATGGGCAAAAACAACAGAGCTCACATCGTTACGAGGCTCCGCCACCAGACAGGGGAACGCCCGCCTGTCGGAGGCTCCACCAGCGCTGGTGGAGGAGACCAGCGCTCCCAGAGCTCCCAGAGTTCCCAGAGTTCCCAGTTCGGAGCGCCTGAGTAACGTGCTGCAGGAAAGAACGGCGAAAGGGCCGTCGCTGCTTTCTGCTGGAGGTGTGTTGAGGTTAATTAAAGGTGAAGCTCCACCCACATTGTCTATCTCTCTATCATACATCCATCCATCTATAATGCATCCATCTATCATCCATCCATCCCTCCCTACATCTACCCACCTATCATCCATCCATCTATAATGCATCCATCCATCCCTACATCCATCACCTATCCATCCATCTATCCATCATCCTTCCATCCATCCCTCCTTTCATCCGTGCATCCATTCATCAAGGAGCTCAGAACTTCCCCATTAATAACTCAAAACGCACCCCTGGACCAGGATCCTGTTTCCCGTCTGCCCCAGACCTTCTCTGAAGGTCTCCCCTGAGGCTTCCAGGTGTTTCCAGGTGTTTTCAGGTGACGTCCTGTCAGATTTCAGTGGGGTTTTATCTCCCGGAGCCTGAATTACCGCTCACTTAACACGCTTTCGGTCGGTTGTGAAAGCCGACTTCTCAAGGACTTTTATTCCATAAAACACCGAAATGCTAAAACCATCAAAGTGAACTGAGCACGCGGATGTACAAAGAAGCTCCGAAGAAGGGACGACACGCTCAACACAATAAATCCAGCTGACAAAGGGCACGGGAATTCTACAAAAACACGGATCTTAGCTGCACAGCTTGGTGGCCTCGTCCTCCACGTGGCCCGGCTGCCTCCCGCCGAACGCCCGCAGGGCGCCGAGTATCCTCGCCACGTCCGCGGCGGGCAGCTTGAGCCTGTGGCGGAGCAGGCAGGCGAACAGGTCCACGCGGGCGGCGCCCGGCGGGGAGAGGCGGTTGACGCGGCGGCGCAGCTCCAGCAGCTGCAGCAGGGCCGAGTCCTGCGATCCCTGAGTGTACGGGTAGTCGATCTGCAGGATCAGGTCCTGGATGGCCTCGGGGTCAAAGTGCACGCTGTACCCCGACAGCTGGACGCCGTTCACCTTCATGTAGCCCACGCTGGGAGGCTCCGCCCCCTCCGCGGAGTCATAGTACGCCGTCTTGTTCCCGGGGGGGGCCGCCCCGAAGTCCCTGGTGCGGCTCCTCAGGTAGAAGTGGACCGTCTCGAAGAAGCTCTTCCACCTGTTGCCCAGGGTCAGCGTCCAGTTGTAGCAGTCCAGCGGGAGGTCCAGCCTGGTCCGCTCCCAGTCGGGGTACCCGTGCTGGCCCACGGGCATGGTCCAGCTCTCCGAGTGGCTGCCCCCGAACGGGTTCACGAACACGGACAGCGCCGGCTCCAGGGTGCTGTTCCGGGTCAGGCACACCTGGAGGGCGATGCCCAGCAGCACGTGGACGCGGTTGGACTTGACCCGGTTGCTCTTGAGGGTCAGCAGCATCCTCTTCCTCCAGGACGGGTCGAACCAGGCGTTGACCCGCACGTCGTTGCTGACGAAGACGGCGTGCAGGCTGAGGCGGGGGTCGCGGCGCTGCAGCAGGTAGCGCAGCTCCAGGTCCTGCAGGTCGCGGTCGCTCTCCAGGCCCAGGTAGGGGTCGGTGGGGTCGGGCACGGCCGGGCGGCAGGCGCCCTGGGCCAGGGCGAAGCCCGGGTTGCAGGCGGAGCAGCGGGTGCGGTTCTCGGCGGAGCAGGAGGCGCAGCGGGCGCCGTCGCCCACGGAGCAGGGGGCGGGGAGCTGGCAGGGGGGTGGGCGTAGGGGCAGGAGCAGGCCCGGCTCCCCTCGCTGTACACGCCCAGCTGGTTGTTCTCGCCGCAGTAGAGGACGGAGAGCGCGTGGTTCAGCCAGAACCTCAGCGGCCTGGGGGAGGGAGACGGGAGCGTTCGGTTCAAACACCTCACTCCACGGAAGACGTTTTTTTTGGTTTTTTTTTCTTTTTCTTCCCCCGACCGCGGCGGTCGGGCCCCCCTGAGCGAGAGGGGCTTACTGAACAAACGGAGCATGTCGTCTCTGCGGAGACGGCGCCCGACAAAGGCAGAAGCATTAAACATTCGCCGGCGTAATTCCCAGCCCTCCTAAAATATTGACAGAGACGCCCCGCCCTCGCCCCCGCCCCCCCCCTCGCCGTCCCCGACGATCCCGCCGTGTTGGTTTTCGGCATAATATTGAATTCCTATCTCCCGCTCACAGAGGAGCCGCTCTGCGACGAGGCGAGCGTTCGGCGTGAGGGAAAATAATCCAGCTTTTGAGGCGGCTGACAGGCGGATGAATACAAAACGCCCGAGTTGGAGAAATCCCGTAAAATTTCACCCTCAAGTCGGAGTAACTGTAACTGGGGGGAATCCGGTTGGCGTCGGGTTTGGCGAGCCCGTCGAGAGAGCGAAATTCTGCTCCGAACGGTGGGAAAAAAAAAAAAAGAAAACCGCGAGTCGCAGCGGCGGCGAGCGAGGTCGCCCGCCCGTCCGTCCGTCCGTCTCCGCCTGATCCCGGCTCTGCCCCCGTCAGCACTCCTCGCCTCACACCTCGGTGGCTTTTCCGGCACCTCCTAATAACCGCCGTCTCGCTCCGCCGCCTCCCCTCACCCTCGTAATTACACGTCCTTGTGGAGGACCGCCAACCCCCCCGCCTGACCCCCCCCCCCCCCTCACCTCGGCCTCTGCAGGACTATCCTGGGCTGTTTCTGGCACCGCCGGCTGAGTCTGAAGAGCTTGTTGGCGGTGCGGCGGGCCTTGGCGAACATCTGGCGGCTGGCGGCCTCCAGCTGCCGGTAGCGCGGGGGCAGGCTGGCGTCGGCCCTCCACAGCAGCTCCACGTCCGACGAGTTCACGGCGCGGTTGGTCGGCAGGCTCCCGACGAAGCCTCGGAACTCGTCTGTAGGGGGAGGGGGCGGGGGGGGGTCAGCTTTTCTGAGCGAAATCGACCCGGCGAGAGTAAGAAGTGTCGAGGGGGTCAGGGGCCGGGGGGGCCCTTTTGTGGCCCTCAATGACAAAAGATCCACATTTTTTTTTGTTTTTTTTCAGTGTCGATTTCATTTGTGCCAGAAAATGGGCTTCCCGCTCACATCTGCACAAACATCGGGCGATGCTGCTAATCCGTGGCGGCGGTTTCGTTTTTCTTTTTTTTTTTTTTCCCGCCCGGCGGCGGCAATTATTCACCAATCGAATGCAGCATTGTTGCTCAATGCTTGGGCGCGAGCCAGGACGCTTCCTGAGGAAACTGCAACAGTTAAACGGGGGGGTGGGGCGGGGGGGCGAAGCCCAACAGACGGAGTCAGGGAAAGGCTCGGACCCCCCCTCACAACCCCCCTCAGTTTAATTCCCTATCCTCACCACCCCCCACGTTCCTGGATCTACCCCCTCCACCTTCCCTCCCACTTCCTTGTTGTGCCTCGCTTGGGGTGGTGTGTGTGTGTGTGTGTGTGTGTGTGTGTGTGGGGGGGGGGTACAGAACCAAAACCCACCTGACTCCTCAAACTCCCGGTTGAGCGCCCCCCAGGCCTCGCTGATGCGCAGCAGGCTCTTCTCCAGGCCGTCCAGGTCGGCGCGGGGGCAGTTGCAGTGGGGGAACTCCGGGCTGCACTCGCACCAGCAGTCGCCCCCCCGGCACACAAACTGGCCCTCGGACTTGCAGCCGATGTAGTTGAGGGCCGCCCGGATGAAGGGGCCCTGCAGATGCCCGGGAAGGACGACCTGCAGCCCTGTCGGGAGGGAGGGAGGGAGGGGGGGGGGGCGCATTTAAGGAAGTTTCAGGGAACTCTGTCGGCGAGATTCCGACTCACCTTGGAGCTGGACCTTGTTTTCCGGGCTGTGCACCAGCACGGAGCTCACCGTGTCCAGGTTGTCGTAGTTACTGCAGCCAAGGGGCCCGGTTCTGGTTTCTGTCACCTGAGGGAGGGAGGGGGGAGGGGGGGGGGGAGGGAGGGGGAGCAGTCCGATTAAAAAGCTGTTTCAGCTCCAAATCCCATGCTAATTCCTGTCCCGATCCCGCCGTGCTTCACTCTGAATCATCACTCCCATCCGCGAGTCAAACGGATGACCGCATCCTACGGGCGGCGCCGCTAAAATCTACGATCCATCTCCCCCTAGACCCCCCCCCCCGACCCCCCCTCCTCCAGCTCAGATCCTTAATCTGCCTCGACTCGGCAACAGAAGAAGTCGGGCCTGCCTGGAAATTAATGGAATAATATATTTAATCCGTCAAGCTGATGCATAACCAGAGAGAGGCGCTCTCAGTTTTTCGAGGGGGGGGGGTTGAGATGTGAGTGTCGGGGGGGGGGGGCACTTGTCTTCATCAGTGGCGGCGTCTGCGTTTGCTGATTAATGCACACACTCTAACGGCCACTTCAGGTGATGAAACGGATAATCGGAGTTTTACGGAGCGGAGGTGTGAACGGGAAGGGCGAAGGGACCTTCCAGGGATCCGCCCCCCAATCCCAAGAATCCAGTCTGCAGGGGGGGGTTATTGCTGGAAAAAGAGGGTTCCTGATGTTGGGGGGAGGTCCTGCCTGTTCGCCACTGGCAATGGAACCAGCAGAGTCCAAGCCAGAGGGGGGCTGACGATCCCAACTCCTGTCAAAGTTTTTCGTTCCGCTTTTAAAAGAGGGGGGCGGGGGGTCTGGGAGCGAATGCGGGCGTTCCCGGTGCTCCTGGCGAACCACGGCCTAAATCGTTAAGCAGGCGTTCGTTCTTAATCCCACCTGATTACGCAGGTTATGGAAACAAAGTCCTTGAGCTGAGATTTGGGGGATTTGCGCGCCCGCTCTCCAGGTTCCCGAAAGTGAAAACTGGCGAAGGCGAGTGGCGGGAGCTTTATCTGTCGACCTCCAGCTTCAGGCGACATCGAAAAGTTTGTAAAGGAGGCTTCAAGCTTAGGGGAGGGGCAACCCTTACCATCAATTTATTGTTGCCTGTATTCTGTTTAATACCTGAGCAAACGACAACAAAGACACGTTTGAAGTCGGCTAAACAGTTTTTTTTTTCGTTGGAATTCCGAGTATTACTTTGAGTTCCTCGAGAATTCCGAGGAAACTCCACCTCCTGATATCTGCGATATCTCTTACGTGAAACAAAGGAAAGTAAATCTCGTCGGAGGTTTTCTCATAAATATTCAGCAGATATGAAAACCGAGGAGCTCCGCCTTGATGTTTGATGTTTCATAACAAGCCCCAGGGAGGAGGGATGATACCCGGGGGGGCGCCACTGTGCCCCCCCCCCAACCACCACGTACCCGTATGGCGGAAGACGCGATCTGGAGGTGGTGCAGCCTGCGGAGCGTGCTCTCCCTCTCGGTGAAGTAGGACGCCGCCAGCTGATGGAGCGCCTCCAGGGTCACGGCCCCCGAGGTGTTGGAGGCCCCCCCGGTCCCCCCGTCGGCACTGGAGAGGGGGGGCGGCGGGGGCTCCTGGCCCAGCTTCCGCTTGTCCACGAAGATGGTCAGGGACTCCTCCCCTGGGGAGGGAAGAGGAGCTGAGGAAGATTCTGGTAATCACTTGGATAGTTTTATTATCTTGACCTGATCTAATTACCAAACAGGTCCTGGCGGCCGAGCATACACCGTTAACGAGGAGATGCGTGGAACACCGACAAGCATAAATCCACACAAAGGCTAATCACCATTAATTTTGTCTGCATAAGCAAGCGGAACCCCCCCCCCCACGCACACACACACACACCCAACCCCACCCCCGCACCCCCAGTCTGCTCCATCAGGTGATTTACCGTAAATATTCGAGTAGATGCTGATTTCCATCTAAACAACAAGGAACAAATCTTTTTAAACAAGCTGCCAATGACCAATCTATGTGGGGGGGGGGGTTTATGGAGGGTTTCACGACTGCTCTTTTCCCCCTCATCAACCCCCCCACCCCCGGAAAATGCCTGCTCCGTCAGCTGATTCGCCGTAAATACTCGCATAGACGCTGATTTCCATCTAAACAACAACGAACAAATCTTTTCAAACAAGCCACCAATCACCGAAGGATTTATGGGAGGGGGGGTGGGGGGTTCGTGAGCGTTTTCCCCTCACCCCCCCCCCAACCCAATCTGACCAGAAGAATAAATATATAAGAACTCAAGACATTTAATTACCGCTTATTTATAGCTGCTAATCAGTGTTATCCAGATGGCGCACCATTACAACTCAACTTCTCCGAACTAAACGGGTCCAAAGTGACACGAGCGCCCCCCCCCGATCTAATGGCTCTGTTGACGCGGGCGGGCCCTTTTTACTGCAGTTTAGCGTTTATTAATGCGAGGCTATTCATCCGCCCGCGGCTGCAGAGATTAGATACGGAACCCGCGTGGACAAGGTCAGAGAGAAAAGTGCCTCTAAAACCTCCGCTCAATTATATAAAAAAGTACGTTATAATTTTCTGATACAGTCGCAGGGAGGGGTGGGGGGGGGGGGGAGGAGGGAGTTCACGTCAGGCAACGCTAACCGCCGTCCTCGATCCGGGGCATCTCCGACCGACATCAGAGGGAAACCAAAAAAAAAAAAAAAACACCTCAAGAGTTCCAAGCGAGAGATGAAGAGATGTGACAGATGAAGCTTTTTGCGGGGAGTTTCTGCCCGAGCTGCGAGAAACGGACGCTTCGCCTTCAGACGCGGAGTTCAGAACCTCAAAAGAAACTTTTATCGCTTCACCGCGTTAGCGCCCCCTCTGGCCAGACCCGGGACAGCGGGATGAAAGTTAATTAATATGGTGCAATAAAAAGGTACTTTGGAGGGCGAGGGGCGTCACCGGATCAACTTGGACCTGACCCGATGGGAAGTCTGGGGACGTTTGCTCTGCTTTTAATAAAACCGGGAGCGGAGAGTGGCGGCAGCGGCCATCGAATCCGCCGTTAGACGGGACGCTCCGCGCCCGCTTACAGATTTATAGTTTTCATCTCAGAGTCCACTGAAGCACCGCCGCGTAATTTATCACCGCGAGAAGAATTCCAAATGGGATCCGAAGTGCTCAGCCCCCCCCTCCCTCTGCAGGAGGACTGGGCCTCAACCCCCAACCCCCCCCGCTTGTCTTTGCTTCGCTTCGTTAGCAGAACTTCGGAGGACTTTAGTCAAAGGCTGCTGCGGTTGATCAATACGGCCTCTCGCTCCGTCATGAAAGCCGCCGAGTTTCAGTCGGACAGAGGCGGAAAAAAAAAAAAAAAGACAGCCGAAAAGGATGAAGAGCATCACCCGGGGGCCTGATTGTTCTCCTTTATTCCAGCGATTAAGCAGGATTTCGCTTTTCAGTGGGGCTTTGAATATATCAAAGTCAACAAAAAAAGAGCGATTTTCCGCAAAACAGAACTGCAGCAGCGTCCGGCTGGGGGAGGTCGGTCCGAGCGCCTCGGACACAACGTTTAATCACGGCGACCTTTACCGGCAACCCCCCGACCCTGGAGGAGATCAAAGCAAACTTCTAATCAAAGGGGCACTTCCACCAAGCCGAGTTTTAGACCCCAAATGATGATGTTGAATAAACCATCACCGGGCCAGGAATAGACGGGAAATGCCCCCCCCCCCTCCAATATAACAGACGCTGAAACCGAGGCCCCGTGTGTGAAAACCCCAGAACACATTAGAGGGAGTGTGAAAGCGGCAGGCTTTGAAGCCCCGCCGTGCTCGACTGTACCTCCCAGAGTGGCGGAGAGGAGGAGGTGAGTGCCGTATTTCCGGATCAGGCTCTCCGTGATGGCCCGGGGGGTCGGCCGCCTCCCCAGCTGACGGACGGTGTGCTGGAAGTCGGGATCGAGGGGCAGGGACAGGCCCCCGCTGCCCCCGGCGCCGTCCCGCCTGTCCGCCGCCAGGCTGTTGACCTTCCATCGACCAAACTCCCTGGAAGCAAAGCACGTTCAGACGCATCTGTGTCATGTTTAGGTGGCGAGAAGGGCCCCAGGTGGCTGTTAAACAAGCTCTGTGTGTCTGCGTGTGTGTGTGTGTGTGTGTGTGTGTGTGTGTGTGTGTGTGTGTGTGTGTGTGTGTGTGTGTGTGTCAGACATGCTATAAACTGAGCACCAACATTCTACAATAAAGGGACATTTTGACTGGTTCTCACATTCATAGATTGTTGGGGGTCAAGGCCTGGTTTAAAGGTTGAGGTTAGGAGTAGGTTTGGGTCAGGGGGTTGGTTGGTAATACAGTATATTTAAGTCCTCTCAAAGACAGAAGCACATATGTGTGTGTGTGTGTGTGTGTGTGTGTGTGTGTGTGTGTGTGTGTGTGTGTGTGTATAAGGCTTACATTCATCCTCAGTCGAGCGCACAGACTGCCTGAACTACTTAATAATTTGCCACCTTACCCTGACAGAAAAGTACATTTAATTTTTCATTCGGAGGTGAATCACCCCCACAAACCTCTCAGCGTGTTTAAAAAAGCGCTTTTTTGATGTCATTCAAGAGCAATTCCTCCTCGCCCCCCCCCACAACCGTGGAGCTACCTCACCTTGCGGTGACATCATGGCGCTCGACCAATCGGGAGCGAGATTGTAAAACAGCATTGACAAATGTATGCACTCAGTCTGACATTTAGAAATCCATTAAAGTAATGCCAGCCAACATTCTGACTCATTGGCACTCTGAGCAGAAATATTTTAACCTCATAAACCATAATCTATTTTATTTTTTTTTAAAGAGAAAGGCCTGTAATTGCTGGATTTTGAAGCAAGGTCATATTTTGTTATTTGCATTTTTTACACTATTTTTCGCAGTTTCCCTCCTCTCTGTTTTTTTTTATTTTTTATTTTGGCTGCGGGCATCGAGGGAGGATTTGGAGTGCATTAAACCTTCCTGCTGCCAAACAGGCTGAAGCGCGAGCGCGAAAGAAGCCGAATCAAAGCCGCAGACGGGAGACGCAGAGTTACTCGTTCGTTATCGGCTCCCCCGAGAGTCCCACAGACGTCAAGTTCACACCAACTCCGGCTCCAAACGCCCACGAGCGGCATCCCTGTTGGGTTTTTCCCGCTCCTGAGGACACCTGGGCCACGATCCACCCGCCTCGCCCCGACCCTGACGACCTTGATGTGTCTCACCTGTGCCCAATCAGCCCCGCCCCCCCCTCACACCTGCTGTGCATTTAAGGCCGCTCCTCCTGCCCTCTGGTGCCCTCCTGTCTTGTTTGTTGCGTTGGGTTGCATGTGCTGGGTTTCCGTTGCCTTGGTTACCGACCAGATTCTGCCTGGCGTTTCTGTTTCGACTTCCCGCGATGCGAGCGTCCCGAGCCGTCGTCGCCGGCCTCCCCTCCTCTAGGGGGCAGCACCTTCCTGCCAGGAGGCCTCGGTTTGTCCAGCCCCATCCTGAGCTCCAGCGTGGTGATGAATATTTCAACGTGCGTCTCGGCTCTGATGGAAGCGTGCTGTCAGGACTTCATGTTCCTGGAGAGCCAACCCCCCCCCCACCACCCCTTACCTGCCACCTCTCCGTGGAAAAAAAAAAAAAGATGAGCGGGGAAACAACTGGGGGAGCAGGAAGGGCGTCATTACGGCCAATCACCGTGACGAGGGAGGTGGGCTGAGTGTCGGGGGGGCTGAGGTTCAGCCCGGAGCTGGGGGGTGTGGGGGGGGGGGGGGCTGGTGTTTGCGTGTTACACCGCGTGATGGAAGCAGCTCTCTCCGGGAGAAAAATGCAGATTATTATCGCGCTGCCACGAGTGACAGATTCGTAAGGAGCGCGGCGGCGGCGGCGGCGGCTGCTGCAGGGGCCCGAGAGGGCGGCGGGCCTCGCCCTGCAGGCTGCATAAGAACACGAGGGGGGGGCTATTTCTTTGGGTACAGCTGTGAGAACATCGCTCTGTCCTGTGCATTATATGAATAACCGCCTCCCCCCACCCCTCACACTCAACGTTAAAGACTACTTCAGTCTCCTGACGGATGATCGTGAGCCACCGGAGGGTCTCAGCTGAAGCCCCCCCCCACACACACACCTTCCCAAACCTGCCATCACCCCCCCCGGAGCGCTGCGGGAGATGGAAGTCAGGAGGTGTTTTCAGGCTTCTGGATTGATGGAGTTTAAAAAAAACAGGTCTTCAGTGCTCAGATGGCTAATCTCTCCTCTCCTTTGTTGCACAGGGCGATTTTCGTCTGATTATAAAACGCGTCTAAAGGAGGCGGCCCCCCCCCCCGTGATTGTGCAGCGGGTTCTCTCGGAGAAGGTATCACTGGGGGATAATGGCCCCGAAGAATTAAAGATGGCGGAGATAATGGGCCTATTAAATCTCACCACTGCTATGGAGAGCATAAATTACCCTCCCCCCCCCGGCGGAGCGGCGAGCGGACCGGAACCACGACGACAACAAAAGTGTGCGTCAGTGCGGAGGGGCCCAGGTCAGTTCCTGACCTTTACGGGCCCCGGGGCCTCGGAGGAGTCCACACGCACCGGCCAGATGTTCCCCAAGTGGGCCTTTGCTCTGCTCTGGGGGTCCAGGAGTCCGCCCTGGTACCGGAACCCCAACCGGGCTCCTGTCAGCCCAAAGGCCCGATCTGTGGGTGTCGGGACAGGAGCCGGGGCAGCAGAGTGCAGGCGGGGACGCCGCGGGAAGATTAACTCCAGCTGCCAGGGGGCGTTTGAAAACATCAGCAACGACGGAATTATGAAAACGTCCAAACAGCAAATCAAAGAGGAAGAGACGGCTCGGGGATATTTGGCCGCCTCATCTGGAGCACTTAGAACCAGGAGTGTGTGTGTGTGTGTGTGTGTGTGTGTGTGTGTGTGTGTGTGTGTGTGTGTGTGTGTGTGTGTGTTTCTGTGTGTGTGTGTGTGTGTTGGGGGGCACTTATGCGTGATCAGCCTGCAGCTAATTCCCTGCAGGTGTCCCACCTGTGAGGAGCAGCGCGCAGATTTGCCTCGTTATTCCGGCTCAGAGGAGCCTCGGCGGGGGTGAATACCTGGACACCCCCCCCTCCCCCGTCTGCAGCGAAGCCCCGGCTCACCTGTAGATCTTGTATCTGGTGGTGAAGCCCTGCTGGTACCTCTCGGCCGCCTCCGTGAACTCCAGGGACTGGTGGAAGGGTCCCTTATCCGACAGGAGCCATCCCAGGGAGCCCGAGGCGTCGCCGCGCCGGCCGGCGGCGGGTGAGGCTCCGCCGGCGGCGCCGGAGGTCCAGCAGCTGCAGCAGCAGAGCCAGAAGCCGAGAGCCGCCCTCTCCCATAGCACGGACGGCCGCTTATGACTGGTGCTCCGACGGCTCATGCTTCACCCAGCGACTCCTCATTCTCTCGGGACCGGGAGGAGGACGCACCGGAGCGGCGGGAGAGTTTGTGCGCGGACGCGGAGCGCAGCGGAGCCAGAGTTGCTGTCGGGAGACGCGCACGGATTCGAACCTCTGGGAACGGGCAGTGCCCTCTTCAGAACCCCCCCCCCCCCCTCAACTCCAGCCTCGCATAGGAAAACGGAATCACGAATTCACGCCGAGTCCTCTGGGACGAGCCTCCGCTCCAACTTCATTGAACTTTAGTTGGGGAGACGAGCCTCGGTCCATCCGGTCCCCGGCGGGGGTGCTGCGCCGGCGGGGGAGCGCGCACAGACGCGTCCGTCCTGAAGCATCTCCACGTTCATCCGCGCACACGCGTGCGGCGGTCCTGGTGTGTTTCTCTGAAAATGCTGCGTAAGAGCGGCCGCTGGCCCCCTCCCTCCCTCCCTCCCTCCGCCGTGAGAGCTGCTGCATGAATGAGAGCGGCTCCGGCGCACAGCGCGCCTCTTCTTCCTCCTGCTGGAGAGAGAGCAGCGGGGCGGGCGAGCATCATGATGAGGATGATGCTGTCTTCAAGGGGGGGAGGAGAGGAGTGAGGAGGAGGTGAAGAGGGGAGGATGAGAGGAGGAGAGGAGTGAGGAGGAGGTGAAGAGGGGAGGAGGAGAGGGGAGGAGAGGAGTGAGGCGGAGGTGAAGAGGGGAGGATGAGAGGAGGAGAGGAGGAGAGGGGAGGAGAGGAGTGAGGCGGAGGTGAAGAGGGGAGGATGAGAGGAGGAGTGGAGTGAGGAGGAGGGGAAGAGGGGAGGGTGAGAGGAGGAGAGGAGTGAGGGGGAGAGGGGAGGAGAGAGGAGGAGAGGGGAGGAGAGGAGTGAGGAGGAGGGGAAGAGGGGGAGGAGGAGAGGAGTGTTGAGGAGAGGAGTGAGGAGGAGGGGAAGAGGAGAGGAGGGGGAGTGATGAGGAGAGGAAGGGGGAGGAGAGAGGAAGATGGGAGGAGAGAGGAAGAGGGGAGGAGAGAGGAGGAGAGAAAGAGGGGAGGAGAGAGGAGGAGTGAGGAGGAGAGGAAGAGGGTAGGAGAGAGGAGAGAGGAAGAGAGGAAAAGGGGAGGATGAGAGGAGTGAGGAGGAGAGGGGAGGAGGGAGGAGAGAGGAGGAGAGGAGTGAGGAGGAGAGAGGAAGAGGGGAGGAGTGAGGAGGAGACGAAGAGGGGAGGAGGAGAGGAGTGAGGAGGAGAGGGGAGGAGGGAGGAGAGAGGAGAGGAGTGGGAGGAGGAGAGGAAGAGGGGAGGAGAGAGGAGGAGGAGTGAGGAGGAGAGAGGAAGAGGGGAGGAGTGAGGAGGAGACGAAGAGGGGAGGAGGAGAGGAGGAGAGGATGAGGAGGAGGGGGGAGAGGAGTTAGGACGAGAGGAGAGGAGGAGTGAGGAGGATAGGAAGAGGGGAGGAGAGAGGAAGAGGGGAGGAGAGGAGTGAGGAGGAGATGAGGAGAAGAGGAGAGAGAAGAAGAGGGAGTAGAGGAGGGGAGAGGAGTAGAGGAGGGGAGGGGAGAGGAGTAGAGGAGGGGAGGAGAGGAGATGCTGCTGCAGCTTCAATCATCCCTATTACCTGCGCTTCATTCGGCCTCATTATTTGCCATCACAGCGCGTTCCCTCCTCTCAGCACCGTGCATTAAAAGTGTTAACAGCAGCCTGGTAATTGACTAATTATCTCACCGGGTTTTGCTCTTTTGTTGTCCCGACATGGAGCTCCAGACGTGCACGAACTCCCCGGCGATGACTTGCACATCTCTGGATTCAGCGGAGAGAATAATCAGATAATAATGAGGGTGATTACAGGTGATTATGACGACGGAACAGGTTCCTGGTGTACTTTAAGTGCAGGCGCGCCCTCATTCCTGACACGTCTCCACCTGAAAGGATGCTGAAATTCCGACCGAGGATATCTGAAAACACTTCCCAGACCCTCCCTCCCGAGCTGGGATTGTTCCCGGTGACCTGTGGAATGTTTAATCAGAGCAATTATCGGTCGAGGGACAAACTGACGGATTTCGTCTGAGTGTTTCGGAGGAAGAGATGAAGGAAGGCGGTGACATTAGCCTGATTTAACGAGGGTTCCGAAGGCGTTCTCCTTGAAGGGCCGCCAGCGTAATTAATAACTCGGAGACAGATGCTTTTGTTTCGATGAAAAAGTTACCTGTCAGAGCTGCTTTTTTTTTTTTTTTTTTTCCACAATCCCCTCTGAAGCTTTTCCGTATCCCCCCCCCGCTCTTTGGTGCGTGTAACGTCTTTGCTTTCTGCCTTGTTCAGAAATCTTAATTTTTAAACAAACGTGATGACTGAAAACAGTAGAGTTCAGGGACTCTGAGGAGCGCCCCCCCCACACACACACACACACACACCCCACGTTCGAGGGCCCAGACTCGGGAACCATCCCGGGAGCATCCATCTTCATCAGCTCAGCTCATCTTTTGTCCTTAACGTCCATTGATTCCCTATCGGACCAGCTCACTCAGCGGGATCCCTTTGAGCTGTTAGGGATCTTATGGGATGTTAGACCCCCCCTCGGTGGCCGATTGGAGGCCCTGATGGGGGAGCGTGCGAGCGTTTGAAAATAACAAGTTAGCCTTGTAATTTGTTTGGTGGAAGCAGGAGGAACAGCTAATCCAGATTCCCCCTCCGGGCTGCAGATTGTTCCACTCCACTCCGAATCTGGGTCTCTGATTCCCGCCTGCGCTGTGGTTGAAGTTCCTACCCCCACACACACACACACACACACACACACACACACGACCCCCCCCCACACACACACACACACCTCCCCGTTCCTCTAGTACTTAGACTCCCCTTCTCCTTCCCCTGCTTCCTTCTATCCCACTTTCCCAGTGTGACATCCACAACCTCGCTTCCACCAACCGTCTTCGCCCCTGCCCCCCCCCACATTTCAATTCCCTGTCATATCTCGTTTAACTCACCCAACCCCTCCTCACCCCCCACCTCCCCCTCAGCCGCCTGCTGAGCTTTAGGATGAGCGATTCTGATGGTTCCCCAGTCGCCTCCCTGCAGACGAGGGAAGCTGGGGAATCGCCCAGGAAGACGACTTGAGCCCCCGCCCCCACGTTCCAAAGTCATCACGGCTCAGAGATGACATCCTGACCCCCCCCCCCATGTCGGATGGTGACACCCCCACCTCCCACCACAAACAGGACCCTTGCTGCTTTTCCCACCTCTTTCCAAGGCGGTAGCGGGACTCATCAGGTTGGGGCCGCCCGGAGAACCAGGGGGTGATATGATCCCGCCCCCTCCTAGGCCCCGCCCCCTCCGCCCTCATCCTGAAACCAGGCTGCGAGTCCGAGCTGTGCTCGCCGCCTCCATCAGTCAGAGAAGCGCTAAGGTCGACCAATCACCAAGAGTGGCCGACTTCGACCCCCCCTCGGCCTTGACCCTTGACCCTCGCGTTCTGGTTCCCTCGCTGGCGTTTTGTTTTTAACTGATTACTTCTCGTTTCTCCGGGACGACTACTCCCAGCCCCCGTTAACCACCCCCTCAGACGCCGTTGAGTTTTAACTGTAGGTTGCGGCCAATTTGGCGTTTTAACACCCGAGTTTCGCTCCAGCTGCTCGTAAAGGAGCGAAGCCCCCCCTTCCCCCCTCGGCCTGCCCCGCCCACCGTGCCTCCTTCCGTCGGGATTTACTGCCTCTACGGCGCAGAAGGTTGGGAACGCTGCGGCGTGTTATCTGAAATTACAACCGCGTGATACGCTTCCATAACAGAAACCACAAATCACGGCGGGCCGGGGCTGAAAACAACCAGCGGGGCGGGGATGGGATAATTAAATTAAGTAGGTATCGACGCAACCGAAACGGGCATAATAATCGTAATAACAACGCGGGGCTGAGTTTGAGGCCTTGAGTCAGTCACGCGGCTCCGTATCGTCACGGGAACCGGAGCGCCTGAACGGACCGACCGTTCCCGGGTCCGCTTTGTTGTTTCTCGACTCGCTCATTAGCGAAACGACGTTTTAATGCGGCTCCTTCGCGCCAACGTTAACTGATGAAAAGTCGTTTCCGCGGTAACCTCCTCCGCGCTTCTTCGCTCTCGCTTCCACGGAAGTTGTCCGCTCTCTCGAAAATGCGTTTGTTTGCTCCCCACAACAGCCAGACAATACCCAATAATAACCAACAACTTAGGCACAAAGGTGTTCGGTCTCGCACAAGGCCGTTGATGACATTCCGGGGCTGCGGGGCGGTATGGATTTCTATTTACTCAGGCCGCCGCGCTTTCACAAAGCCTTAAGAGCAGGCTTTGTGGGCCACGTCCCAGACTTTCGGCGACGAAGAGAAGTGATGAGGAGCAGCTCCTGACTGATGCAGCCTGGAAAAACACAACGGGATCTGAGGAGGGTATTTCAAGGACTCCATCCTGCAATAATAACAAATTCCAGAAGGCTGTTTTTCCCCACATTAATGATCTTGAGGCACTTTTGTGTGTGTGTGTGTGTGTGTGTGTGTGTCTATGTTGGTTTATCTCCCTCTTCAAAGACGCATTAATAAATTATGCATGTAGCCTTATAACACCCTTTATACACGTATATGTGACACCAGAGGAGGAGTTTCAGTGGAGAAGGGAATCAAAAAGGAGATCAGCTCCTTCCTTTGACATGTAAATGAAGGCGTCTCGCCGGAGTTCAGGACAAGACTCCTCTTCCTCTCCTGTCAGCCTTCGCAGCGTGGGCCTGCTCAAGGTTTCTCCCTGGTAGAGGGTAGAGGGTTTTCTTCCTCCTGTTGTTAGATGGAGGGTTGCACTCCGGGTTATAGACTCTCCACCGAATGCCTTTTCAATAATGAAAGTCAAGATTTAGTCTTAAATGTGTTCTCTCGAACGCATCAAAAGACGCGATCAAGTTCCGACTCGAGCTTTTAAGCGCGCCATTGAAAGGCTCGTCGGGAGTCGGCTGCCTCCCCACGACCTCAGACTCCGACAATGACCGACTGCTGAAAGGGGCCCGATGCTGGGAGCCGTGGAAGGACGCTATCGGTCGTTCAAACCCTCTGAAAGCTCCCTTGAAAGCTCCTTTGAAGCTTTTCGAGGAGGAATTACCAGAGCTCGCTCTTCTACTTCGTCATAAAAATCGAGGATATTTCTTGCTCCTGTGTTGCGGCGGAGAACTCTACGGTAATGATGCGTTCCAAAGGTCGGGCGTCCTCTTGTTGGAAAGCGACACTTTCATTTTCCATTTCCTAACGTCCTCATTAGATAAAATAATCACCCTTTGTGAGGACAGAAAAGTCCCGTTTAGACGAGTATTCCGGGATGTCTTACCCGCCCAGACGGAGAGCCTTAATTCTCAACATTAGCTTCTCGATAACGTTTAAAAGAAACGTCAGTGGGAGTGGACCTTGGCCCAGCGGGGGGGCTTTTGAAAGAATATCTCAGCTGCTGAGTGAGCTGAGATTCACGCTTAAATCCCCCGGTGGGGATTTGAAAGCCAATGGGAACGCCTCCCTCCCTGGAATCTGGATCCCCCCTGATGTTCCAGGCACGCTGTTGTAGGCGTGACCTAACGATGTTGTCAAGAATCGATTGTTCTTCTTTCCCCACTCCCGACGGAGCCGTGACCTTGAGCCTGACCCACGGGCTGTTGGGATGATCGGAGCAAAAGGCCGGACCCTCCGGGACTACCCGTAAGCTTCTTCCCTCGGCTCCGCCTCTCCTCATTCCTCCCTCGCCCTCCCGCCCGCTTATCGTCAAATCTGTGTCTCCATGCTCCCAATCACCTGGAAACCGTTTAAGGAGGCAGATTTGCGGCGTTGCGTCAACGCCCCTGCGGGGTCGCTTGGGAGTCCGCGCACGGACGGCGCCCGCGCACGTCTGCTCCGTGCACGGAAGCGGTTCGCTCCGAGGCTGCAGACCACCATTAACCTCGCCAACCACCGTTGTCGGTCTGTCACATCAGCTGTGCGAAAAACACTTGTGCTTTCACCCTGCGTGTGTGTGTGTGTGTTTGTGCGTGGGTGTGGGATTATGCTGTCCACTGGACGAAGTGTGTCCAATCCCTTCCCTAGAAAAGAGATCAAGAATGGGAGAGGAACGGGGAATGCGAGGTCGTCACGGCCGGTTCCCGCTTCGTTTGCCGTTCAGGGATTTAGGACTTTTGGTTCGAGGATTAATTCGGAAAATTAGGTCCTGGCTGGGAGCATCCGTGTGTGTGTGTGTGTGTGTGTTGGGGGTGAAAAGAATTACCTGAAATAAAAGAATCTGGATTCGTGAAATTACAGAGGGAAGCAAAATTGTCGCCGGGAACATGTCGGGAACGTCGGAGATCCTGTTAAACGGGAAGGCCTCTTTGAGATCCGGCATGAACAAGAATTGACACGGAAATTGCTCAGACATGCCCCCACCCCCCCCAGACACGGGTGAGTCACACCAACTTCGGTTTCGGCTTGTTTACCTAATCCCAGCGGCAGCAGCGCGGCTCCAAAAGTCCCGTTTTCATTAAAAGCCGGTTTTATATTTAGAAGACACGTCGACGCCTTCACCAGAAAATCACTGTAATCCAGCTGCATGTTTATTCCAGAAGAGCCCCCCCCCCCCCCGTCCCGGCATGACTCACGGTCTGCATCCGGAATCAGATGAAGCGAGTAACCCCCCCTCATTCCAGCACACCTGCCTGAATTCTGTTGCTGACCCATCAGGGAAAATGTAATGGGAATCCACGTGGAGGGTGGGGGGGGGGTCTCCGTCGGGCCCCCCTCGCACCTGCGCTCGCTCACTCGCTGTTCCCGCGCCGGCGCTTTGCATTCCGCACGAGCGTCGGCGGGAATCAAAGGGTTCCGGCGCTTTTGAGGGCGAGATGGATCCGCAGATTTCAACGTCTGCCGGAGTCGTTATCGCCCAATTAATCACCGACGGAAACCAGCACGAGCGGAGTGACGCAATCGGCGTTTAAGCAACACGTACGGCAGCGCAGACGGACAGTCTTAGTTCACAGCGAGTTTACGGCCCACGTGTGTGTGTGTGTGTGTGTGTGTGTGTGTGTGCGTATGTTTGCCTGTTGGCGGTTGGGAGTGCTGGAACAGAGCTGACAGAGACTTGGATTACGGGTCAGGAGTCGCAGACACCGCCATCGATCGTTTTCAACAGCATTGCTGGAAGCCCCTGGAGCCTGAGAATACATCTTCAGGGTGTGTGTGTGTGAGTGTGTGTGTGTGTGTGTGTGTGTGTGTGTGTGTGTGTGCGCGCGTGCGACACGAGGTGGAAGTGAGCCTTTCCCCACTTGCCCCAAAGTGGAATTAAACTCCTACGCTGGTTTTAGAACAAATATTCATTCTGAGCGCGGCTCCGGACCGATTTTCCGCGCGCAAATGTTCCGAAGCGGCGGTTTAACGCCGGATCAGCGCCGCCCCCGAGCAAACACCGGCTCAGTTATCGGAGGATTTTAAACTTATCACACCTAACGATGGGATTTATCTGCACATCGCATTCGCTAAACTCTCCGCTCTGAGCTCATTAGGAGAATCTTCCTCATCTGTGTCAACATATTTTAATCTCCCCCCTTAAATAATTTTGCTCAGACCTCGTTAAGATTCAGGCTGGAGTAGTCGGGAATTTGGCTGAGTTCCGAAAGGGAGATCGGAACGGAGACCGTCAAATCCCACGACTTCGCAAACGCGCTAGCACATTCGTGGAGCCCAAGCCATTCAAATTCAGAGATGTTGATTCAGGTCCCCGTTTGTCGTAATTAGGGAGCTCCGGTGGTCTAAAATCCTCATTCCGAATGGATTTACCCGTGAGGATGAAGGGAAAATGCAAATGATCCAAAACTATTTGACCCAAGATCTTCTCAAAACTAAAGCTCCTCCTCCTCTTCCCTCTCTTTTCCTTAACGCCCTTCGGTAGGTCACATTCCCAACGACCGCGGGCGAGCTCGAACGGTCCCGGCCCTGTGGAGCGACTCTCGAACTTTATTCGTTCGCTCAACTTTGTTCGTTTGAAACTCAAATTAGAAACGATTATTTCTAAAAAAATTAAAAGACAAATGTTGACCGAAAGCAAACAAAAGCAACGCGCTAAAGGTCGATAATGACGACTAATATTTGAGTAGCGGGGCTGTGCCGCTCCTGCTGCGATAACAACGGACATCAAACGTGTGCGGATTAAATTAGATTAAATTAGATTAGTCCACTTTATCGTCATTACACACCTACAAATACAGAGTAACCGAATACCTTAGACCACGGGACACCTCCGTGATAAATTCTGCAGATTATCTTGTCATGATACCAGTGGTTCGGTTTTCGTGACGGGTTCGCGGCTCCGGTGCGGACTGCATGCGCTGCCTCGTCGCCGTGGTAACGGCGCCTACAGGTCCTCGCGGGAGCAGCGGGAGATTAGTGCTTTTTAAAACTGCGTTGAAAAGCCGTGCGTGTGGCTTTGTTCCCCTTGAACCGCGGCTTTGAAGAGCACCTTAAGTGTTGGCCGCGCGACAGGTGCCCTCCGCTTCGACCCCTTCGGTCTGACCCCGAACCATCTGACCTTCTGGTCGGTGGTCCTGGGACCTGGATGAGACTGAAAACCAGTTCAAGAAGTCTGTCGTAACACTGCAGCGTGAAAGAAAAACCTCTTTTTAAGAGGAAACTCACCTTTAACTGAGAAAAAATAAAAAAAGAAACGACTGGATGAACTTTTCTTTTCTTGTTTCTGCTTCTTATTTCTCAGGCTTCCTTTGATGTCTGTGCCAAGGTCGCATCATTTTCAGTCAGATCTCACAAGGTGGAATTAGTTTCCGCTCTCCTCCAGCCACTCAGGTGAACATCGTACAGACCCCGAGCGCCGCCGCGGACGCTAAAGGTCTCGATCCCTTTAGTTTTGATATCCAGGTCCATTAAGGCGCCTCGGCTGATGCTCAGTCTGCAACGTTTCTGCTCGTTCTGAAACTCAGACGCGCGATGCAGCTCGCCGGGAGATTGATTAAATGTCAGTGTTTTCCTTTTACACATGCTAACCCAGTAATTAGCGTCAAGCGCTCTTTCATCAGTAAAAAAAAAAAAAAAAAAGTTTCATCAAAGTTCAGTCTTGTTTATTTTGATTCCAGACGGACACAAATGAAATAATCCTGTGTACTGGTTGCAACATGCAGCTGCAGTTTTAGTTAATAGTTAATTATAACCTAGATCTAAATCTGATGCTAATCAGCTCAGTAAGACACACTTTGTAGCCTTCAGACTGAAGGATGACATCGTGGTTTGTTGTTTTATTTTTTGTTTTTTAGGCAACTAATGAGCCCAAACCACTCTCCATTCGGTGGAAAAAACAAATCCTGACACATAATCATTAGCAGCCACCGGCGGGGGTCTGGACTGGTCTGTAGCTGCTGCTCTTCAGCGCTAAATGCTACGCTTACACCTCAGGTACACATTAGCGCGTCCGTATTCCCCAGCGCCATCTACATTTTTATTGATCGCTCTCAGTTAAAATGGACTCCCTGGCTCCGGAGGTACAGAAGATGACGTAAAAGAACGTGCGCTTAAACGATACGACCCATAACGTTTCCCGCAATGCAGCTAAGGTCGCTACATTAGCCGTGATTCACCGTCTGTCGTGTCTGAAAGGCAAAACTCTACCCGTACTGTTTGCTGTTTGGAGTGCCGCCACTTTTTAAAAAGTTGCTACCACGTCAAAATGGCCAGAAACGGTGCTCAGACATGGAAAAAATACATCAAAGCAAAACCAATGAAATCAAAGCAAGAAACGCTGAAATCAAAGTAACATCAAAAGAAGACCAAAACATCAAATTCATCTAGTCAGGAAAATGTGTTTTCCCTCATCACGTCCCTAATGCTGATTGGCTGAGGTGGATGTGGGGGTGTCTGAAGCGTCTGAGTGATGACTTGCTTTTTGATGTTCGGAGGACCCACCGTCCATTAAATCGTTTAAGTAATTACAGCCTGGTTTTACTTAGCCAGGCGGCAAGCTGACGGATGTGAAAGTGATGAAACTGTTTAATAAATCCGGATTTGATCGTACAAAGCTGATTACAGCCCGCGCGAGCGCCTCTTTCACGACTAGCGATGCGTTTTTGGAAAGTTTTTTTTGTTTTTTTTTATTCCCCTCATTTCCATCTGCCTTGAATTCATCTGCGGGGCCACGTTTCCCAGTTTCAGCTGGGAAAGTGTGCAGTTTTACGCGGAGGGCTAACCAGGTTATTGCTACGCATATAAATGTGTTTTCTGATCGGATTTGTGCAACAACGCGGTTTAAAATATGCATGTGAGCGCAGCTGCTAACTCCTGATTGATTCACATCTGCGCGTTCTGCAGCTGTTTTTGGAATAAATGTGGTTTCATTTCAAACTTACCATAAAACACCGTTCAAAAAAAAAATGTTAAAAATCGAAGCAAATTCCTGTTGTTTTTTTTTTTTTTTCATAAATTTCCTCCCAACAACGTTAACGTCTCTCAAACCTGCGCGAGCGTAAAACATTTAACGCGGGTCTGTAAATTTTATGACCATCTGCCGTTTCAGGGGGATATAAAACGCGGAAAGGAGCCCTCATACATACAAACATCCTCATCGGGTATTCGGCTGATGCGGGGCGAGGAGTCGGCGCTCCAGACCTGCAGGTGAAATCCACCTTTGGCGCCTCACACCTCAGACGATAATTCCCTCGCTGATCCGCCGTTACCTGCGCGGCGGCAGTGATTGGTCACGGGCCGGGGAGCCAAAACGCCGCTCCGCTTCCTCCTGACCCACTTTCCACCACGATGGTAAAAGTTTTCCAGGCGTCGGTGAGGGTGGGAGGGGGGTTACCGACGTCACGATTAATCAGCGCTCGGTGGCGCCGACCCGGCTGAAGGTCGGCCGGTTCGGAGGCGCCGAACTGGGTGGGCCGCCGTCGATCGGCGGCGAGGAGGAGGCCGTGATGGATGGGGGATGACGAGGAGAAAACAAGGTCCGCGCGCCGCGTGCGCCCAGCGCCGCGCCGCCACGTGCGGCCGTGTTGACGCGGCGGAAGGTAAAGTCGCCCGTGGATGACGGATGACGCGGCGCCGAAGGGCACGGCCGCCGTTGCTCATCGAGCGAGTCTGACGAGGGACATCCATCATCCTCTCACGTGGGGGGGGGGACGCCAGACGTCGATTTGAATATCACGACTTAATCAGTTCCAGTTAGTGCTGCGACGCTCCCGGGTCCGAGGGCCGCGGGAAGATGCTCGCAAAATTCCGAACAGGGACGAGAAGTTTAGCTCGAGCTAATCGGGATCGCCGCAGACGCACAACTCATAATCCCGCGGCTGCTATTCATGAAACGCGTCTCTCTTTGATGCGATATTACAGATCCTCTCCAGTTTTCATCCCAGCCGGAACGTCGATATCGGGGAGTGGAGAGTGTTGGAAACATCGGGACAGCTGTCATCATGGATCTATGCAACCTTTCACTTCTCTGCCGCGTCAACAATTCCGCGCTTTATCGGTTTTTCTGAACGAAGGCCGCGCATCAAAACCGTGGTACATCAAAGCAAATAGAAAGATCAAGGCGAGGTATGTTGAGCAGAATTTCCTATAATGCACTGGCGGGAAGCGCAGTTTTGCAGAAATGTGTCGGACAGACGGACCCTCGGGTGGGAAAAAAAACACGTTTGATTCACACCCGCAGAATCCGCGAGTAATTAAATCCCGACGTATGATGAACGGCGACGGGAAAGGTCGTCCAGCTGCTCGCTTGTTCCTCCTGGCGGACGCCGCCGCTACGAGCTGGGCTTTGATTTGCGTCCACCCGGAACCTTTGAGGCGTTCCCACCTGGAACCGCCGTCTCAGAGGAAACAAACCTGGTTTCACGGTCACGAAGCCGCTGCTCGGCTCCGTCGTGACTCCACTTCCATAAAACGGATGCACAGAGCCGGGGGGGGGGGGTGGATCTGGCGTAATTGAGAGATTGTCGTCTCCGGCTGTGACGGGAGGAAACAACGGAATGTCTGACAGATGACGCAGCCACAGTTGGGTGGAATCGGAACGGTGTCATCCAGGCAAATATTTTTAATGAGCACAAAACCGAGCGCAATGGAGAGGTGACTGCAAGGGGTGACGGCGGAGGGGGTGTGTGTGTGTGTGTGTGTGTGTGTGTGTGTGTGTGTGTGTGTGTGTGTGTGTGTTTACTAATTTACAGTAAAAAGCCAGATGAAGGGAAAGTCAGCGGGTTACTCGGTCACCGGCTGCTTCCTCTCTCCGTTCCTGGGAAAACTCGTGGCTGACAGGCGTGACATTTGCGAGCGCGTGTCTCTGGGGGGTTGAGCGGGAGCTCGGAAAACCGAGGAAAGACAACTGACGCTCTCCGGCTCTGTTTTGTTGGCATCTGTCTGACTTGGTTTGCGTCCGCCGCCGGCGTTCACCTTTGAGCTGGCGGCCTGAACTTTGACCGGAGCGTTCGCCTGGCTTCCTCGCGCTCCGTCTCTCCGACCTCTGCACGTTCCTCGTCGGGGCTCTCCAGACCTGCTCCCCTGGCGCGTACAGGCTGCCCTTTCGAAATTACTCCTCGGAATAGCTGCCGTACCTTCCAGCTCACCCTGTAATTTGTTTCAAAAAGCTTTCTGTTCCTCCCGCGGAGCTGCATGGTTCCTTGGTGGTCAGGCATAATAATGAGAGCCGGGGGAAGAGGAGGAGGAGGGGGGGAGTGGGGGGGGGGTTGGAACATCTCAAGCCGACATTCTCGGAATTATACATCAGGAAAAGTGAAGGAGTGATTCAGTTAGAGGAAAAATAATCAAGTGGCCTTGGAGTGCTGGTGTCGAGCCCTCATTTAGGAATCAGACCGGAGTCTAATTTGCAGCTGGATGAGTAGCGTTCGGACAACCTGGAGTCAAAGAGCTCCATTAGACTTGAGACCTTTAACAGGGAGGAGAATCACGGATTAAGTGAGTTTTGATTCACCGTAGCCTGCCGGGGATCTATAAGGTGAGGGACGGGAAATATATACATCGGTATATGAGCGAGCCCTCCTGGATTCCAGAGAGTCGGAGAGTCGGAACATAATTTGTTAAAGTACGTGAAAAATTCGCCGTGTTTCAGCGCCAGCGGGGTCGTCCCGAGGGGGCGGAGGCACAGGTGCGACGCGCCGGAGAACCCGCCGACCGACGGGACCCGAGCCCGGCTCGCCTCGCCCTCCTCGGACCGAGCGAGGGAAAGCAAATCAACTGGCTTCCCCCCTGCTTCATTCAGACAGATTTCCTCCGCTGGCAATCTGTCAGAGCAGGCAGGAAGCGCACGGGCAGGGACCGCCGAGCGAGGCGCAGTCACATGACCGCGTCTCCTTGTCGACAGCCATCTGGAGATGCTGTCAAAAGAATGACTTCCGGTAATTTATGGCCAAACCCTCTTTCATTTTCCCGTTTTCTCTTTTTTTAAAAAAACACTGCGCCACATGGGTGGGCCATATTGTCCGTCCAGACATCCGTGAAGTTTCCAGGAGGAGCTCGTTCGGGCCTCGGGCTCGACCGAAGAACCTTGAGCAACCTCGGACCAAGAGAGCGTAACCTTGAAGACCGTCCTCGTTTTCTCTGGGCTTCCCCCCACGCTCCGGAGACGTCAGGAAATCAAAGCCAGCTTTAAAATTCACTAGTTATGTCGACCGGGGAGGAGCCGGACCAGCACAAATCCCCAACTGGGACGGTAGGTACTGGGTCGGGTGTGGACCGCTGGGGCAGGGTTCAATGGGCTCAGGCATGTTCTAGAAACTGTGATTGCTGGATAATGAACAGACTGTGGCAGAGAGTGGAGTTTGTCCCGGAGCATGGTTTTCAGAGTCCGTTAGGATTCTACTGGGGTAGAACCTGAGTGCTCCTAGGGTTACTCTTTACCTCATTAGGGAAGAACCTGAGTGGGGTAGAACCTGAATGGGATAGAACCTCATTAGGGTAGAACCTCATTAGGGTTGAACCTGGGAGGGATAGAACCTGAGTGGGGTAGAACCTGAATAGGATAGAACCTCATTAGGGTAGAACCTATGTGGGATAGAACCTCATTAGGGTAGAACCCGAGGAGTAGAACCTGAGAGGGATAGAACCTCATTAGAGTATAAACTGAGTGGAGTAGAACCTGAATGGGATAGAACCTCATTAGGGTAGAACCTCATTAGGGTTGAACCTGGGAGGGATAGAACCTGAGTGGGGTAGAACCTTAGAGGGATAGAACCTGAGTGGGGTAGAACCTTAGAGGGATAGAATCTCATTAGGGTAGAAGGGTCAAGAAGGTCAAAACGGTTGAATTACCGGGGGCTCAACAGCCGAGGATGGAGCTCAAATCTCTCAGAAAAACAAAGAAAGTTCTCTCTTTAACTCCAGCTTTCACCAAAGACTTCAAAGCATTAAAGCAATAACAGCCAGATTCCAGAAAGACGCAGATCCGAAGCCTCTCGAGCTCTCTGGATTTACCGCCTGGAGGCGTGTGAGTTTTAAAAAACACTCGCAGGTTATCAGGGGAGGCGGATCTAGCCCCCCCCCGGGTGTTCTTCTCAAGTAAAATCCCACCAGAGAAGGTTTTATTTGTTCTCCTCTCTGCTGGGCCCTTTGATGCTTTGGACTACTTTTTTTTTTTTTATCCTCGTTGGCCTCTTTCCCGCGTGCACTCCATCATCGGAGAAGTCGACCTGGAGTTTCTCCTCCTCGCCTGTTCACACGTTAGATGAGCTCGCCGAGGTTCCCGGGATAGCGCACCTCCAGAACTCCGGTATTCACACACTCCGCCGGTAGCCCGGAACGACTCTCGCCGTCTGGGCCTTTTCGATGAGGCTTTGATATCCGCTCCCTGATTCGTCTCCCGGAATCCAGATTAAACCCGCTGGAGTGATCGCAGCTGCAATTTTCCGAAGCATGATGCGAATAAGCGGCCTGACAAAGGCGTGACAGCTGTTGGGGGGGGGTCACAGCTCAGGTGTTGTGTCTGCTGATAAGAGGGGACGGAGGAGGAGGGTAACCAGCACGCAGCGTATCATCCCCATCATCGCCGCCGCCAAGGCGCCACTTAGGAGGGAGCGAAAACAACACCGACTGTCGGAATAGCGGAACGGTAAACGGTTACGGCTCAGGTGGACTCTCACCGACACCCCCCCCAAACTGTGATTGGCCTCGGGCTAATTTCTCACACGTGTCCTTTCCTTCTCAGCGGGGATTCGCGTTTAGGTGGTCATCCGTGATCCCCCCCAGCTGCCCGCCCCCCCGAAGCCCTGCCCGACTCATCCGGGTCACAAACATTGTTATTTTTGAACGCAGATTCCTGCGAAAGCCGGTTACCGTCCGCGGGGCGGCGGCGCGTTAGTGGCGCCAAACACGCGGAAAGCCGGCATTCCGTGATTTCCCGAGGCAAGATCTCCGCGCTCCGGAGCCGCGGCAAGGCCGTTTGATTGGGGCTTATCTGCCCCACGCAACACGGGAAAATCAAATTGGAAGGGGCTCGGCTTTATTGTCTGCGCTCGGTCCACCTGCTCCACAAACAACCTGATTTGGCGGAGACACGCGACCCCCCCCCCAGCTGATGGCGCCGGGGCGGACGATCTTGTACCTGTAGGTTTCCGTGCTCCGCGGCTTCCAGAGTGTTTTTTCGTTTTTTTCTTTTTTCGTTTTGTTTTTATCTGCCATCGCGGCATTAGGATTGTCGCGCCCGGGACCGCTCCCCGTGATTCTTTATTTGAGATTACGCGTGATGGGTGAGAGATTTCCATTTGAAACAAGCAAATAAACTGCTTTGATCTTTGGGGGGGGGCAATTTTCCAACATATTCACTATCTTGCCGCCTTAAAGGTGCTTCCTGGTGGTGCAGGAGGAGGCATTCTCTCCATATTTGCTGTTTCCAGTCCTACCTTCCCCACTAACCTCTGTAACCTCAATAACATACCCCCCCCTCACGCCCCCCCCCCCACTGGCTCCATGTGTTTCCGACCTTGAGCGGAGGCGAGCTAGCCCTTTTAATGGATTTGTAATTAATGCCTGCGCACCCGCTGATGGCCGCGGAGCGCAGGGGCGGGATAATGTTCTGGAACCGGAGAGCCGCTTCAGATCGGCGCGTATCGAGCCGCGGAACCAGGGATGACAGGCGCGCTTTGATCCCTCCGTGCTCCCGCCCACTGAGCGCCCCAACTCTTTTGTTGTCCCTTTATTCCCATTCCCTTTCATTACAGGCCAGCCGCCGCTAAATGCTCCCGGTGTTACTGTTTGAAAGGGGGGGGGGGGCGATCGCACGGGGACGGGCTCGGATACATACCAGGACTGGGAGCGCGGAGGTCAAAGGTCGCAGGCCGGGGCCTCCCGGTTCAAAGGCGTTGATTCTTTTAGTCAGAATTAAAGGCAGGGGATCTGTCTGTAAAGGCCACGTGGCGTCCTGAGGGCTCCTTTGAAATCCTTCCCCTTTATTCCCGCCTCTGCTAGCAGAACACTTCAATCAAGGTTAACCAGAGCGCCGCCGCCGCCGCCGCCGCCATTGTTCATTTACAGCACTTCTGATGACATCAGACGGAAGACGCACAATGGAAGCGTTCGCGGATGCAGACGTTTAATAAAAGGCCTTCCTCGGGTGGCAAGAGTGCTTATCCGGTGTTTAAATATAAAAACCTTCATCAGACACAGAGATTCAAAGGGTAACAGCCGCGCCATCGCTTTGAACCTGTCAATAATTGATGTGAAACAGGTAGAAGGTGAGGTTTCCCTTAATTAACTGATCGGTTCTCGGAAACTTTCGGGAGGGAAATTTGATGCGCGAGGAAGTCGCTCCTTCCTCGGGGGGGGGCCTCCGCAGGCGGGAGGGCACATCTGGATTAAAGATGGAGCAGGGAGGGGAGAGGAATGATCCCGGTGAAGTAAACAACGACGGAAACAAGCCGCCCGGCGGAGGATTTAAAACTCATCAGCGTTCAGGTAGATCGATCCTGAGACGACCCCCCCCGCCACACGCACACACACACACACAGATTAGCGATTCAATCCTTTCTGCTTTATTGCTTTAACGCTGCCGTTGCATTGATCTGCAGCTGAGCCGTGATATTCCAGAACTTCCATCTCTAATGTGTGATTCACTTTTAACGCCGCGCTCCTCGCAACTTCTTTTACATTTGCAATCTTTGATGTTTTGCATATTTATCTGAGCCCAGTAATCCAAAGGCACCCACGTAAATGCGCCTGTGCCCCCCCACTCCTCTTTTAGATTGTGGGGGGGGGGCAGCGTTCTGCCCCGGTGCACAACTGCATCCTCGTCCTTTTATGATGGAGTGACAGATGTGTAAATTCCGGGCGGATGCGAGCGTGGCCGGTCAGCGAAGGCGCTTTCGTAAGGCTTTCATCCCCGCGATGCTGAAACAATAATGTCAGCCGAGACCCTCATCCTCCCCGCCCGAACATCTGAAGGAATATGTGTACTTCATCTGCATTTCGGCTCGGAAAGTTGCATCACTTTAACTTCCTGAAAACAGCTCAAAGGCTCCTTCACATGACAGGCAACAGGGCGGAATGACGGATGCGTTATTGATGAGCGCTGCGCGTTCTTCTTTATGGAGTACATTTTTGCATTTGGAGTACCGACATACGCATTCCTGCAGCAGAGACGCTGTCACAAAGATACAAAAGTGTGTGTGTGTGTGTGTTTTCGGTTGCCTAGCACCCTGCCTTGACCTTCCCACGTGGGCCCTGCGGAAGGGCAGGGAGAGGGCGTGTGGGTTTGATCACGCTGGTCCATCACAGATGATCTCTGACTTCCCTTCCGACGGAATACCGAGGCTGTAATCCGAGGTTCCCTCGAGCGTTGCTCCTCCGGTGCCGAGTTTGATCGTACAGGCGTTCTCGACTTAAAGATGTCGGGCGCGTCTCTCCCCTCACTCACCTTCGGGCGGTCGTCACTCATCCCGTGCAATTCCCGCTTCTGTTGTCAGATTCCGGCCCGACGCGCAAGTGAGTGCGTCCCGGAGAGGATGCACTTGCTCCTTCCTGCCCTACAGTGAGGACGGAAACCACGTTAACTCCCCCGTCTGGGGATGGAGGAGGGAAAATGAGCGAGCGCGGCTGAGCTAATCAACCCAGCACATGTTTCTGGAACGGAGAAGACCCGGAAAGTCATTGAGAGCCAACCTGGAATACTGCCTGGAATGCCGCGTCATTCCTCAGAGAGCCGGGCTGTTTCGTGCTTCCGTCCAGCGTTCGGCTGAAAACGAGTCAAGCAACGACGCCGTCAAGAACGAGCAAGAGCGGCTCCATCCTCACACTCTTCCAGGGAATGTGAGAAGTTAAATCGGCATTCCAGCGAACTCGATGTTGTTTATCGGCTGACATAGTAAAAAAAAAATCCCAACAAAATAACCCCCTGATTGAGGTTTCCAGCCCCCGATGCCATCGATTCATCCACTTCTCCTGTCAGGGGCTGTTACGCCCGCGTTCTTAAGACCTCCACCATTGATCCGTTCCCGGTTTTCGGCGGCAAACACCTGAATTAATTATTCATTAGCGGAGCGTTTGAGTGACGCGCAGTTTGAAGTCCTGAGTAATTTACTTTGCCGAACGATCCGCGGGGGCCCGGAGTGACATTTTTGGGATGATTGGTCCGTGGAAGCCCTTTGAATCCAACAGAATGAATATTCTGGGCTGAATCCCGTTTCCGAGGCTCTTAATTAGTCCTCGGAACAGGAAGCAGGGGCGTCCGGAGACGCGAGCCGTGGTGATCCCCCCTTGAATATGAGGGACGAGGCACTCCGACGCGACAAAATGGATGTCTCGGAGGGAGCCTCACTCCTAATTTCCTGTTTTCGTGTGATAGCGGATTTCTCCGTTGAAAGTAAATCATGCTGAGTGGAGAGCCCCTCCCACCCCCCCCGCTCATTAACATGCACGTCTGGACTACTGCGGCGGGGGGTTCCTCGGTGCCAAACCGAATGCTCAGCTCAGGTCTCGGAAACGATCGAAGCGGGTTAATTGGGGCGCAGACGGCGGCGGCGCGGCGGTGCATTTCAACACGGGCGGCGTCTGAGATGCATGCACGAGGAGGGCTCGCTGCAGAAGGTGGAGGCGTGGAGAACAGGAGGTGGACCGGAGGCAGGGAGGGCTTTTAATCGCTGGTGGTTTTCGGAACGTTTCTTGGTCGTTGCAAAAAATCTAAATCTCAGATTTATAATCTGTACTAAAAAAACACTTTGGAATACTTTTTATAGTGTACATGAATACTTTTTATAGTGTACATGAATACTTTTTATAGTGTAAAAAATACGTGGGCTGGAATACATGCTTCTGCAGCAGCCTGAAACGGATATTTAATTTACTTTAAACGAACAAATAAATATTTCAATCTGGTCTGAAGGTACCGGCTCATGATGGGGATGGAAAAATCCATTTAGTCTTTGCCGAAAAAAGACATGTAACCTTTGAAGCCTGTGACCTTTCGGGCCGTCAGGAGGCGAACCCGAATTCTCCGCCGATCACGGACGCCCCCCCCTCTCCAAACCGAAGCTCTGCTGTTACGAGATAAAGTCAAAGCGGAGCTTTGGGTTCGTGTCATTAATTAAGCACCCCTCTTCAACTCCGTGAAGGGGGGGGGGGTTGAGATTCCTGGGGGAAAAAAAAGGTTGAGAATTTTCTGGCGCGTAACCTCACGTCGTGTTTCTTTGACGCGCTTCGGGGAAAAAAACACGTGTTTGGTTCGCAGCGTTTCAATTTGGACCCCTTCTCCAGACTCCCCGCCGATTCACGTGTCGCGATTTTCCCAGGCTGCCGTCAACACCTCTTCTAAGAAAAGACGCCTCGCCGAAGTAAAGAGGCGCGCAGTGAAAAGAGCAAATCAAGGATCCTTGGTATTTACCTGCCATCAACACGCTCGCCACAATGGTGTCCTGCAATTACCCGATAAATAGCAGTGCCAATGAGGCGCCATTACTGGTTCAAGGAAGTAAGAAACCATCCAAAGGGAGGGGAGGCGCTCGGCGGTGGGGAAGTGGGTTTGCTTCATCTTCCTCCGAAGTGGCGAGGGACTGCTCGGAGACACCTGCCAGTGCGAGGCGGAAAGCGCCCCCCCGCGAGGGAGCGCGTCGTTAAGCACAAGCTTGGACGTTTCATTTATCAGCAGCCTCATTTAATGTTTCACTTCACGCTTCCAGGAAGCTCGCTCCACGTCAGGTTGAATTATCCTCCGATTATTTCACACTTTAGACACTTTAGACTAGTTTTTATATTTACTGGCCTCCCAAATACGCGCCCCCCCTTTTGAGGTAGGGAGGCGCGGTCTCCCGGGGCGGAAGCGGGAATGATGGCTTTGCCGTCGTGGATTTCACCCCCTCAGGCGACATTCTGTCCTTTCTTTGTGCACTTAATTCCCCGACTGTATCCGAGGAATGTCAGAGACTGCAGCTCCGAAGGAAAAGGAAATCCCAGCCTCACTCAAAAATCCCTCGTGGCGCCTCCTGGGGGCCAATTGTACACATCATTTTCTTCCTTTTGACCTTTAACTTCCGCTCCGTGTCAGCGTAATCCCCCCGTTAACGGCTTCAACAGATTACCGCCCTTCCAAACCATTGAAAAGTGAACATCTTCCCCAATTTGTTCTGCCAGCATCGTGGGGTAATCCCGCCTGGATTGGAACCTTTGAGTGTGATTTTAGTGGGAAACCTTCTAAATGTACGAGTGGAACAGCTCTTGGGGCTTGTTGGTGGGGATAAAGGGATGTTTCATGCTCTACATTCCCAGGTATTCTCAGGTGTGGCTGATGGGCTGATTGGCTGAGGGCGGGTATATAAGGGGGAGGAACTTGGCCCCGCCCCCTCTGATCTGAGTCCTCCACGCAGCTGCTGGTGTTTTTGCTTCGAACTGACGATGAGTTTGGTCCCCCAGGTGTTTGTTTTCAGTCTTTTTTCTGGCCGTCAGGGTTTCTGTGTTCTGTGGGAGGAGGGTAGAGATTCTGCGCCCAGTCTGGTTTCCACTGGCGGTATCGACGCGACTCAACTCGTATTTTCGTGCGTTTCCACTGAGATAGTAGCTGGTACCTGCTGCTGCCTTTTAGGTACCTATTTTGGTACGGTTCTTTCCAGTTCTACAAGATGATGTAGACACATGTGGGGTGACGTAAACCCGACTGGTTAAATATTACAAATCACATCCGGCGCCATCACCTGGTCTTTCATGACGTGTTTTTTGATCCGAGCCTTAAATTGGAATGTGGAAAACCAGCCGTTTCTTTGTTTCTTTGTGCTTTGGTTTATCGTTTTGGTTCGTCGCGCTGGTGACGGGCGTCCTCGCTCCGCCCAGAAACGGTACAACTTCCCAAATGGACAACTACAACAACCTAACCGTTCCGTTTGAAAACCTCTGGTCCTCGCGTTCGGTCTCTGGGAGGTTCAGCGCGTCTGCTTTTTCAAACGCACTCCGCCGAATTAAACAAAATCGTTTGCGCGTCAGCCCCCTCGGATTTCCCGACAGTTCCAGACAGGAGCCTCCACGCTTGGTTTCAGCTCTAATTTCATTAGGAACGAGGGAGGTCGGCGGGAGCGAGCGGTCGGAGAGGACGAAGGTGGATCATCCTGTCTGCAGTCAGCCGTGTAAAACGGGGCCAGGGCATCGATAAATCGCCTTTCGCTCCCCCCGGGCGCCTCGGACTGGCCCGGCTCTCTGCCCTGCAGCGATTTCGCTCACAAAAAAAACAGCTTTTGTGGGAAAAATCAGTCAGCAGTCGGATAAAAGGACAATCTGGGTCATTATGATATTTGGAAAAAAAGAAATACAGAAGACGAGTGGAAAAAAACTGCATTTGTTCAGGGTTTTCCGCTTAATTTATTCTGATGGACGCCGGCCAAAAAAGTAGTTCCAGAGCAAAAATAGAACAAATTGGGCCTTTAAAATGCTGTTCGTGTCACGAGGAGAAAAACACACGGCCGTCTTCTCCGGCTCGAGATTCCTCCTCTGCGACCGCCGCTTTGAAGTGAGGGCCGAGCTTCCCTTTCAACTCCGCAGGTGGTTCTCCAGATTATAATTCCGTGCCCTCCAAAGCAAATTTCTACTTTTCACCTCTGCCGGTGCGCCGAGGTGGTCTGAGAGCTCCGGTTCCTCTGGGGTGGGGGGGACTCTTGGTCCCAGTCCTCCCAGTCCTCTGGGAGGGTTTGGGGGGGGGTTCAGGGACTGTATTATGTGATGCAAATGTGTTTATCTTAACCTGCTGGAATCCAGAGGTCTTCTGTCATCCTTTTCAGCACATAAATGTTTATCTTCCTGCTCCCCCCTGCCTCTGGGGGGGGGGCTCTCAGTCCTCTGGGAGGGTTAGAGGTTAGGGTTGGGGTTGGGGGTGTGGTTGAGGGTTCTGAGGTTCTGGGCCTATTTTATGTGACCCAATGACTCACACAAGTGTGTTTATTGCTGCTGGAACACCCCACCCACCACCACCACCACCACCACCACCACCACCACCACCACCACCACCACCACCACCACCGCCACCAAGATTCCAGAGTTTCAACAATGGTTTTATCTCCGACCCGGTTTCCCTGCTTATCGGGCTTTTTCCCGTCCTGGCTGGCGGAGGGATCCTGGAGATAACGCTCCGTGTGTCGTACGCTGATAATCGGAGCAACACGTCCGACCAACCATTGGCCAAATAACGTGCATTAATTGGGCTGCCGTGGAGCGAAGTGGGGGCGGAGGGGAGGGAACTCTCTCCAAAAGCATCGGCGGGAAGTGAGAAACGGGTCTGATGCAGCGACGGTCTTAACTGGCTCCCCGACAAAGGAGCGATGGCGGGGGCCTCCAGGCCGTAGGCGAGGAGCCCCAGAGGGTGACTCCAGCGAGAATTTGGCGAGAGGGACAGTGTGTTTTTCCGACTTTCATTTCCTGTTTCAGAGCAGGCGCTGTCGGGCGGGGGGGGGGGGGTTGTCTTTTTCGCCTGTTGTTGAATTTTCCATGTTGAAATCTCGCCGCGAAGCACCCGGAGTTCAGAGGATTACGAAGGTGGCCTTGTCCTCGGGAGTAAACGGTTATTGATCAGCAGCAACCGGAGGCGTGTTGGTTCTGATCTGTGTGCGTGCAGCATCTTTGGTTTGGGGGGGGGTTGTGAGGGCGTCCTCGCCGAGGGCCGGAGCAAGGAAGACGGGCAATGAGCCTCAAACAAGGAAGACGGCGAATACTAGTTTGGACCAAGGCCGTGGCTCCATGCGCTGCAGTACTGCCACTGATCAACAGGGGGCGGTGTTCCACCCCACCCACCCTCCCTTCCCAAGGCCCCAGGGGTCAAGAGGTCACGGTCGGATCGTGAGCAGAAGGCTGGTGTTTGCGCTCTTCAGCAAAACGATTCGAGAGACGCGTTGACTCACTTCGGTGAAGAGCCACTTCCTGCTAACCTATTGTAACCCGGGTATTTCCTCTTCTCAACCTCCTCGCACATCACTTTTTCACTTTTTCGCTTTTCAAATCCCCTCGGCAGCCGAACCGGCACCATCGGCGACGGGCGAGGGGGGGCGGGGCCGTTAGGGGCGAGGACAGTGAGGGAGGACCAGTGGCTGTCTGTGAGGGACCTTATGAGGGAACGGTGCCCGTACCGGAAATTAGCCTGCTTCCTCTTGCGATTGAGCGGAGGAGAAATCTCGACTTTGAACAGGAGAATGACGCGTTTGTTCGAGCTCCGGGCGACCTCTTTACGACACGTTAAAAGATATTTACACTGAATTTGTTCTGAACCGGTACGACAGTCTTAAACGACGCGGTTTAAGATCCAGAATAAATAACATGGTTTACACCTTAGTTCTTCATTTCCTTTTTATGACTGAGATATTTCCCGGATCTCATCACCAGGAGACGTGTTTACGGACTTTTGCTCCACTGTAAGCAAGAAAAATCCCCCAATATACTTGAATAGTGATAAAAACCAGAATTTACCGCATTTCCTGTTCGTTGCTGTTGGCTGGTTATTGCCTACATCAAGCATGTGTGAATATCCTTAACGCAGAGGTGCGAAGGTTAACCTCTCCCTGTGGCCCCCCCCACCACCAAACACACACACACACACACACACACACACACACACACACACACACCCATCCAGGGGCTCCCACACTGGGTCATCTGGGGGGCCCGGGCGGACACCCATTTTAATTTTATCACTACAAAAGCGTCAAAACATCCTCGCCGGCGGGGAGTTTTGCTCTCACCCCCCCCACGCTCAGGCGGGCGCGCCTCTCGCATGCCGACACCTGCCTCGCCGGCTGGCAGGAAGTGATGTCACAGCCCCCCATCAGGTGCGTCAGCTGAGGGTTTCCTGTAAGAACTCCTGTTTCTTGTAAACTCTGATGAGGGCGATCCCACGGCTGATCAGTCAGCTAACCCTAACCGCACACACACTCGCACACTCACACACACACACTTGTATTCCTATCTTTGTGAGGACCGTACTGTGATCCCTGCACACACGTCACCTTGGTAGTGTTTTATTTATTTACAAAGCCACCAGACCTCCAGTGGGGCCGCCTGCAGTTAATATCCAGCCGGGGGGGGGCAGCATTTTCTCCCAGTTTTACATCAGTCCACATGTTTATGTCTCATTTACCCGCCGGCCTTCTCGTGGTTCCATAATGGGCTCAGCGAAATCCTCCAAATGGGACCCATGTGGATAAATCTCTGATCTGTCCCTGTAATTGGCTCTATGCTTGAGGCCAAAGGGGCTCATTTAAAGCTAACTGGTTCTGCCGCTGTATACACGCTGGTTTTTGGTATGCAGCGGCCACCGGCACAGCCTGTTCCTCGGTACCAGACAGCCGGCGCTGCTCGCCCGGCATGAATGAAAAGAACACAGCGAAACGCTAACCTCAATTCAGAATCTTCAGTTCCAATCAAATTGGCTCCTTTTCTCTTCCTATGCTTCATCTAATTGAGGACGCACACGGTGCATGAAACCAATAAACGGGTTTTAATGAGTTCCACGCTTCTCGCCGAGAAGAACGTGCGCGGCGGCGTCGTGGCGCCTACAGCTCTGCGCTGACTGTCCGGATCACAGAGCCAGGGAGCGGAGATGTTAAACCTGAGATGATTGAAAATAAAGAGCCCATAGCCGTGAGTCACCCTCCTCTTGCTCTCGCCTCCAGCTGCTCAACGCGTCTGCATGTGTATTTAAGAGAACTGAACAAAAACAAGCAGCGTCTGATGGGGATCTTCAGTCCCCGGGGCCAAAACGGAGCCGGTCTGGAAATCTTTCAACAACAGCGTGAAAAAAAAGATAAAGAGTAGCGGAGAGCTCAGCGTGGTAGTGGAGAGGGAGAGGAGGAAGGAGAAGAAAGGAGGAGAAATTGAATGAGAAAGTCTGAAGGCTGCAGAGAGGAGCGTGAATTCGTCAAAAAGACAGAGCTTAGCAGCACAGGCAAGGATAGGCTACTTCTGTTTGGACTCATTTGTGGTCTTCAGGTGGGCCCAAAGGTTCTAAATGCAAGTCCCGAAGGCCCGATTGGGGTCGCGAGCTGATGCTGGAAGTGTCACCAGTCTGTCTCCAGTCTCTCCCAGAGGTGCTGAGAGAACACGGAGGCTGTTATACGATGATGTCTGATCAGCCCCGCGTCAGCGCCGCACCTTTATCTCCTAAACGAGGCAGCTCAACTGCGCAATCCTTCACCCCCAAACTGTCCGAACGAGCGCGCTCTCACTCCGACACGCCCGCAGTTTGTTTATTATGAAGCGAATTAATCAGGCGCCGACGCGCCTTAAATCCGAGCGCTGCTCGTCGTGTCTCCGGTCTGATGTCGTGAGACGGAAGACACGGCGTACAGTAGCGGGAGATGAAAGCCTTCCGTCACACCCTCGCGAGGTAGATCAAGGCGTCGCCCCCCCCCCCTCCAGCTGACAACCCCAATCTCAGTCTCTGCGTCCCATTTTAGGGTGACAGCAGTCCCACCGAGGGCCGTCGTCCTTGTTGTTCGGCGACGGGGAAAACCAGAGTTAAAGTGAATTTTTGACGGGAATTTTGCAGCTTCACGTCCGTGTTTTTGTTTGTTGTTTCCCGCTTTGATCTGATTTCCTGACATGCATGCTCAAAGAAAAAAAAAAAGAAAAGAAAAAAACGAAAACGAAGCATCTGCAAGCGCCCCCGGTGGGGAGAAGCTGCTCAGACAGGAAGTAAGAACCCTCCTTCCTCCTCCAGCCGTGTCAACAAGTTGCAGTTTCAGCTCCATCACTTCCCCTTTCAGAAAGCAGCACACAACCCGGCCCAGAAGCACGTCTGACACGGCCGCGCAGACCCGGTGACGAGCACCAACCAGAAGCCACGTGACTTTACACTTCATGGACAGCTGTTTATAGAAACTTCAGAAAAACTTCGACCCCTTAATTACTTTTTGACCGACATCCCCTCGGTCGATGCACACGCTTGTTCCATCAGCGACGTGCCCTCATGCTGATGAAACAGATACACAATTAAAGATGTAATCAGAGTATAATTTCAGAATGATCACCTAATACAATCCTAATCTTTTGTGCCTGACGGCGGGTATCGATTTTGCTGTTTCTCCCCTCTGGTGTGCTGACAAGAGACAAATACGCGGAGTGAAGCTAAATGACTGCTGTTTAATGTTGTTTCAATGAGTCAGCAGCCCACAACTCACCTAAAGGGAAGCGGTCTTGGTTTATTGACCCGCCGCCCCGTTCCTCTGTATGTGCACGCACAGAATACAGCATCGCCTCGGGGGACGGGGGTGAGGGGAAAGAGTCTCGCTTCAGGAGGGATTCACAAAGGGTGACGAGGACACAGCAGGAAGTTCGATACACAAAGGGGAAGATCATCGGCGGGGCAAGCCATTCGCCGACGTGAATGCGCCCTGGCTCGCGCTCAACACCCCTGTCTGATTAGCAGTGGCATTGCCTGGGACACGCCTCGGTCTCGATGTGCTGGGCGAAGGTGCGACCCGCGGCTCGCACGCCTTCCTTTGTCAAAGGCCACGTGTCCAGTCAGCCGTGATTCATCACGGCGTCCGCTCAAAAGACGGATCGAACACAGCAGGGATCAATGTGGTTTGCTTTGATGTTATGAAGAATTGCTTTGATCCCCCGCGCCTCGAGGGCCACATGGGGCCGTCACGTGTGCCCGACCGCGGGTCCTCCGTCACGGCTCAGCGGAAGCCCGATCCCAAATGAAGACGAAGCGCTCGAGCGTCGCACAAACAGGCGAAAGCCAAAGACGCAGGCGCGGCCCGAGAAGAAGAAGAAGTCACTTCATTACGATGACAAAACTGCTGTCGCCCTTTTCCTGAGCCCCGCGTTTTATTCATTTGCCGAATTGTCGCCGGCGCCGGAGGAGCGACGTGATCGTTGCTCACCGGTCACAGCTAACGCAGACGTCACATTTTTCTCCATCTGTCCCCCCCCGTCTCGTCCCCGTCTCGTCCCCGTCTCTCCCCATCACGGAAGGCGCTGAGCCCTGGAACCTGTGCCTCCCTTCATCCCTCCCTTCATCCCTCTCTTCATCCCTCCCTTCATCCCTCCGCATTTTCATTTCTGCAGCGTCCTCTCGGAGAGCGCAGGGCCGTGTGAGGACATCTAGCAGCCCAGATATGACCCCTGGGGACGCGGGGGGGGGGGCGGAGATTTGCATCTTTGAGCAACTATGAGAACGAGCCACTAAGTGCTTTGATCTGGAGTGCAAAACACCAAAGCAAACAGTAGTGCAAGTGCACGAAAGGTGGCGGTGGGGAACAGGGGGGGGGGGGGGGGTTTCTGTTGCACCGACGGCGCCGTCCTCGCCGCTGTGGCGTTAAAGGAAGTGGAAGGCGCATGGAAATTAGATGCACGCCGGCTTTATAAAAGGTGAGGAGGTTTGCCGAGCGCAGAGCGTCTGGTCTTTTTTCGGCTGGTTTTTTTTTTGCCCCCCCTCCACACACACACACACACACACACACACACACACACACACACACTCCTCTACGCGGCCCACAGGCGGCCGAGACATGGAGACACTTCTTCTTCTGTTTCCTCAATTCAGCTACGCGGCCCAGAAGGAGGAAGCGTGTTTCAGAATGCTGGGAGCCTCGCGGGCGGCGGCGATGAAGGACGACAGCGGCGGGTTGGTGCTTTCACGTCTGATTCAGAGGAGATTGCGACTTCGGGCTGTTTGCGTTCAAACCCTCAGTTTGAACCCGTTCCTCCGTTGCGAGGCGCGCCGGCCATGTTGGTTTTTCTGTTTTGGTTAAGCGTGCACGAGAGGCTTCTGCTCCATCGCCGCTTTGAACTCTGGGGTTGGTGGAAGTTCTTTCTCCATCTGCTTTGTTCTCCTGTGACCGCAGACAAAGGGACAAGGACAGGAAGAGCCGCCTGAGCCTCTTTCTCACCAAGTCGGGCTCCCACGAAAACGTCAGCCCGCACAAGAAGGCGAGCAGCGCTGCGAACAAGTGAGGGAACGCCGAGGGCGCCGGCGTCGGTTAGAGAGGCGCTGACCGTGTCTTCTTATCACCCCCCGTAGCGTCTCGCCGGAGTCGGCCTTGCGGTGGAGCGACTCCTTTGAAGAGCTGCTCAGCCACTCAGGTCAGTCGCCCGGGAAGCCCCCCCCCCTCCGCTCTCGCGCAATTTTCGCCGCATTTGAACTCCAAAATGTCGGGCAGCTCCGGGGGCCATAATTAGTTAGGGCAGAGAGAGCCGGGCTGCAGGCTAAGGCTGCGACTTCCTTTTTGTCGCCCTGCGGAGCCAACCCCGGTTTGAGGTTTGAGGTTGAGGGTTCTGTTCCTGCCAGGCACCGGCGGGGAAGCGGACGTTTTTTTTTCTTCGTTTTTCGCCGGTTCCAACGCGGCTAACGGGTGTCTTTCCCGCTTCAGACGGGGTGGAGGTCTTCTCTCAGTTCCTCAGGAAGGAGTTCAGCGAGGAGAACATCGAGTTCTGGTTGGCCTGCGAGGAGTTCAAAACCATCGACTCCGAGACCAAGATGCTCTCCAAGGCCAAGTACATCTACACGGTGTTCTGCGAGCGGGACTCCCCCAAAGAGGTGAGCGGAACCTCCCTGTTCGGGTCTACAGGGTCTGGGGCCTAACCCTCAGCAACCGCCGACTCAGCGCCCAACGGGGGGGGGTCATTCGCGCGATGAACCGCGGCCCAACGGTAGCTATACCGAGACGCTAGAGGCGGTTTCCGATGGAAGCTCCGGGTCAGGGGGGTCTTCCCAGGAAGAACCTTGCGGGATGGGAGATGCGATCTTGGTTTATCGACCATGCGTCCAGCTGCGAGTCGGTCACTCGTCCTTTTCCTTTACCCCTCAGATCAACATCGACCACGGCACCAGGGTCGCCATCCAGAGGGGCGTGGCCAAGCCCAGCAAGGGCTGCTTCGAGGCGGCGCAGCAGCAGGTCTACAACCTCATGAAAAAGGACTCCTACCCCAGGTTCCTCCTGTCTGACACCTACCTGCGCCTGACCAGGAGGGCGGGCCCCGGCGCCACCATGTTCCGCAGGAGGTCGCGCTCCTGCGTTTTCAACGAGAGGGGCGAGGCCACCGAGCCCTCGGCGTGGTAGAGCGCCCCCCCCTGCCGCTGACAGTAACGTGAAGGCTGTTGTCCTCCTTATTTATGACGTACGGATTCCACACCTGCAGCTGGAGCTTACCTTCTCTGTCAGGACCGCCCCTGTCTGCTGTCATTGACGTCTTTTTTTTCTACCATTTGGGGAACGCGGCGGTGGCAGTGGCGGCGGTGGCAGCAGGCGGGGAGGGGGGGGTTTATTGTTGCACTATATCAAAGGAAGTGAAACCAGACCATGCAGATGTGCTTCCCCACAGAAAGAGAAGCAGAGGGGGGCTCGGCTCCGGCGTTCACCTCTGGCCCGCCCGCCACCGCCTGTGCCTC
This sequence comes from Lagocephalus sceleratus, assembly GCA_911728415.1. Lineage (NCBI taxonomy): Eukaryota > Metazoa > Chordata > Actinopteri > Tetraodontiformes > Tetraodontidae > Lagocephalus > Lagocephalus sceleratus. The sequence continues at coordinate 7,515,911 of CAJVRN010000015.1, forward strand.
AAACCCCCCCCCGCCAAACCGTGGGCGTTAATCTGTCCCCGGTGCTCTGCGCGGGCTAATTTGCCCGTAGCTCATTAAAACGTATTCGCTTTAACCCGCAGTGACGGCAAACGAGTGGAACTTTTTAATAAGGGGACGCAGCTCCGTGCTATCGATTACAATATATCAGAGCGTCGTCACACTCGTAAAACCCAGGTAATTAGTTTGAATAACACCAATGCAACGCCGTTGTTTATCTGCTGGCATCTAACGTAATAAATGTATAGCTGCGATCGCGCCGCCTCGCCGCTGTAAATTGTACATAATGTAGAACCACTCAAATAAACAGTTTGTCATAAAGCGCTGTTGTTCATTTCCCTTTAATAAATGGAGCTGTAATCGGCGAGCTCGAATCTCACCCCCACGTGCTCGAGTTGCTCCGCTCCAGTCTCCATGCATTGATCTCAATTTTACATTTCCGGGGGATGGGGGGTCGTTGGAAGAAAAAAAAAGTCATTTTTTTTTGGATTGGACGTCTCCGCAGACTGGAAAAAAACATGTAATTAAAATAGCGACGGGCCGTGCTTGCTCCGGAGGGTTCAAGGTGACACCTCCGAACAAAACTGTACTTTAATTGAGGAGTTTGGAGGATAACCAGAGGCGTCCTTTCATGTTGGTTGGGGGGGGGGGGCCTGAGTGAAACGCCTGCCTGGCAATTTTCCTTGATTCATCACCGAGTAGGTGGCAGATCTCTGGAGGCTGTAAACACTTTTTGAGAACAATCTTCGCAGGCTCGGGGCCAAATCTGAAAAGTTTTCTCAGAAGGGAAGAAAGCGTGCTGCGGGATCATATAAAAGGCTCCAGATTTATGAAACCAGAGTTGATCCTCGGCGACGTCAAGGTCAGGCCGACGCCTCCACAATTGTTTTTTTTTTTTTTTTATTTCGACGTGTTTGCTTTGTTTAATGGCTGCCGTCCTTCACTGGTCGAAACTGGTGCATTGATGTTCGAATCAATTTGATCAGCGCTGCAGATTTATTGCTGCTGGTCAAAATAAATCGTTTTTGTGAAATATGCACGGGCGCCTGTGGAGGGCCAGAGTGCCCCCTAGAGCCCGGAAGAGGGAACTGCAGGTTCACGATGCAGACGTGTCAGACCTGATGAACAGGAGACAATTCAGTCAGATGACCCATGAAGGAGAAGGAGGGGGAGGAGTAAGGAGGAGATGAAGGAGGAGGGGGAGGAAGAGAAGGAGGAGGGGGAGGAGGAGAAGGAGGAGAAGAAGGAGGAGGAGTATGTGGACAAAAAGAAGGAGGATGGGAAGAAGAAGAAGGATGGGGAGGAGGAGAAGGAGAAGAAGGAGAAGAAGGAGGAGGAGAAGTAGGATGAAAAGAAGGAGGACGAGAAGAAGGAGGAGGGGGAGAAGGAGGAGGAGAAGAAGGAGGAGGAGGAGAAGGAGGACGAGAAGAAGAATAAGGAGGGGAGGAGGAGAAGAAGGAGAAGGAGAAGAAGGAGGAGGAGGAGGAGAAGAAGGAGAAGAAGGAGGGGAAGAAGGAGGATGAGAAGAAGGAGGACGAGAAGAAGAATAAGGAGGGGAGGAGGAGAAGGAGGAGGAGAAGGAGGAGAAGGAGGAGAAGAAGGAGGAGAAGGAGGAGAAGAAGGAGGAGAAGAAGGAGAAGAAGGAGGATGAAAAAAAGGAGGACGAGAAGAAGAATAAGGAGGGGGGGGGGGGGGGGGGAGAAGGAGGGAAGGAGGAGAAGGAGGAGAAGAAGGAGGAGAAGAAGGAGAAGAAGGAGGATGAAAAAAAGGAGGACGAGAAGAAGAATAAGGAGAAGGAGGAGGAAAAGGAGAAGAAGAAGGAGAAGGAGGAGACGAAAAAAAAAAGAAGAAGGAGAAGCAGCACAAAGAGAAGTGGAAGAAGAAAAAGACGGAGAAAAAGAAGAAGAAAAGGTCAAACCTCTGCGAGCCCGAATGATCAATATTCTGTGCTAGCGTCTCGCTCTCGTTTTTTTCCCCCGGCCTGGAGTCTTTTTTGAAAAACAAATTCCTCGACCTGAGCGCATGCAAATCCGAGCGACCCGGGTGTTTTTCCATTTCCCGCCGTCATTTACATTCCCGGGTTGGCCTGTCCGCTGGCGGCCGGCGGGGAGGTCAGGGCGGGTTAAGCGGCGGGGGCCCGTAATGGAGTTTGTGAGGAGCGGCGTCCTCCCGGGAGCATTTGCATGGGCTTCCACGGTACACGACTCAGGGGGAAGTGTGACCTGAGCGTGCCCCGGCCATGACATCACCCTATCTCTAGACTCTACATCCCACCAGGGCTTCCTTCGTGGGGGGGGGGCACGAGTGTGCAACCCCTGGGTGGGAAGGAGTTTTTCTTCACGCTGGTTTGTGTTCGTTTTCTGGTTCCGGGTCAGAACTTCCCGATCTCTTCACACCGGCAGACGGGGGGTCCTGGAGATGCCTTCACGATAAAGGCCCCAGAAACGTATAGATTCAGCCGACCCCCCCCCCCAGATGTTCATTAACAGGCGGGAGAAATCCCAGCTCTCCTCTCCACGAGGCGCGGCCTTCATGGAACGGTGCCCCCCGCCCCATGCACTTTGCATCCGGATTTCCATATTCCTTTATTTTGTGTGTGTGTGTGTGTGTGTGTGTGTGTGTGTGTGTGTGTGTGTGTGTGTGTGTGGTGGGGAGGGGTGGGGGTGTCATTTAGAGCGCCTGACTCCTTTACTTCCCGACAATCGCTGTCCCCGCCTTCGGTGTGTCCGCATCGTACCTGGGTCTCCCCCCCCGAGCTGAGCACCAGCAGATGGCCTCGAAGTGAGTTCTGCCCGTCTTCGGTTGCTTTCTCCGACATTGAGACCATGTGGAAAGTGCCGGCGACGCTTTCGCTCTCTGTAAGTCGCGCCTTCGCGGCGACGGCGGGCGGGGGCGGGCGGACGGGGCGGGTGGACGTGGGGGGGGGTCGGCGCCCCCTCGGGTGGATCCCACCCGAGGCTCCGTGGCGAGTGATGGCTCTCCGTGCTCTGTTCAAGGGTAGATTCTGCTGCTTCCCCAAGGACCCCCTGGAGGACGTCGAGACGTGGGCCGAGTCGGTGGACACGGTCCTCGGCTGCAAAGGTGAGGCTCCGCCCGACCCCCCGACCCCCCCCCCCTCGCCACTGCCTGACGCCGCTGTCCCCCCGAACCTCCCCAGCCGGGCAGATGGCCTTCCAGGAGTTCCTGAAGTCGGAGTTCAGCGAGGAGAACATATTGTTTTGGCTGGCCTGCGAGGAGTACAAGAAGATCAAGACGGTCCCGGAGATGATCTCCTCGGCCAACAGGATCTACTCAGAGTTCGTCCAGACAGAAGCGCCCAAACAGGTAATGAGGGGGGGGAGGGGGGGGGCCGAGCTCCGTTCACCGGCGCCTCGTTCCAGATCAACATAGACTGCGGGACCAGGGAGAACATCACGAAGAACATCTGCCAGCCGAGCCTGACGTCCTTCGACACGGCGCAGAAGCTGATCTACAGCCTGATGGCCAGGGACTGCTACCCCCGCTTCCTCAAATCCGACATCTACCAGGGCCTCCTGAGGAGGAACGAGCCCAGGTGACCGCTCTCCGGCCCTGGGGGGGGGCTCCTCTCAGCCCGGCTTCTTAACGGCAGCGGGATTGGCTTTCCCTCCTCCGGAGGTTCTGTTGAGCTTCACCTCTTTAATTCCGCCGTATCTGTAATTCTGTATCATCCACCCCACCGCCAGGCTTGTGATAAATTATTGTAAAGTATTATCAACACTTTATCAAATTGATTATGCAAATTAAAAAAGAAAATCCCGGAGAAATCCATCTTGCATTGTTAAGGAGTTTTTTTTTTTTTCGGGGGGATTCCATTAGAACTATCTCGGATACAAATCACAGCCTCGGGGCTGACTGGCAGCGAGGGCGCGGTTGTTTTGAATGCCATGTAAATCCCGCGTCGCCAACCGGGCCGGGCGGTGGACGAGGCGTTCACAAGGTGGCAACAGAGTCCTTCGCACGGCCCGTGGGGCGGGTGCAGCCGTGTGCGACGACTCCGGCCTGCAATTAGATTAAAACAGATCTTTAAAAAAAAGAACCGAAATGAGTCGAAAAAAAATGGGTCTGATGTGACGCGAAATGATTAATCAGATTGTGGAAGACAGATTAAAAGGAGATTACCCTCCCTTTGGGTTGGGGTTTTTTGCAGTTTTGCAGCGTGTGTGTGTGTGTGTGTGTGTGTGTGTGTGTGTGTGTGTGTGTGCTTGTATTTACTACATATTGACTACCCAGACACTATCAATGTGAGAACATTTTTGTGAAAGATGTTTCTCACACAACGTCGAAGGGCTGTTTCAAGCCGTGGTTTCAAGGTCGAGGTTAGAACTGGAAAGATGGTTCAGGGTCAGGATGTTACCTGGGATGTTCAGGTAGAGGTAGGGACCTGGGTAGTGTGCCCACAAAGGTAGAAATCTCAGTGTGTTTGTGTGTGTGTGTGTGTGTGTGTGTGTGTGTTCGCTTCTTCTCTTCTCGCTCGCGTTGGGCAAAGCCGCTTCAAACCGCTGCGCCCCGCAGAGGAACGAGGGGACCCGGCAGTTTAACGGCGCGTCTCTGCTGAGGGAAGGGTGAAGGCTGAAGACACAGAGCAGTGACGGTTGGAGGAAACCCGCAGATCGGTGCTGGCTCCGATAAACAAAATGTCTGAGATAACAGTTTATGTCACCGCAGCGAGCGGCCTGGCGCTCTGGCGTCTTAATGCAAAACCACTTCCTGTCAAACCAGACCAACGCAAGAGCATGACAGGACTGTGCAGACCGTGCATCATCCATCAGGCATTAAACAAACATTCCCTCTGCAACAGGTCATCACTTTGACCTTGACTTCTACACACACACACACACACACACACATACTTGCTCCACTATCTTTGTGGGGACCCTCATTGCTGTTCCACAGGCACCAGTCAAGGACCAGTTAAAATGCTTACTTCCTACTAACATCCTCACTTTTCCATGTCACATTGGTGCTCATGGTGTAACGTGTGTATGAACACACACACATATACTTCCCTATCTTTGTGAGGACCCTCATTGCTGTTCCCCAGGCACTTACCCTTACCCTTACCTAACCTAAACCCAACTCTATCTCTGACTTTAACCCTCAAACCCAAAGGTCAAAGACCAGTTAAAATGTCCTTATGTCATGCTAACGTCCTCAGTTTTCCGTGTCACATTGGTTTTCACTGCGTAATATGTGTATGAATACACCCACAATTTCCTCCTTTTGTTTTATCATACAAAAAAAAAATCCACCTTCTCTTTTAAAAAGCCAGAGGAGTGTCCCATAGGCCGTTTTGTCATGGAGGAGGAACTGAACCAAACAAAGCCCAACACATGAAAAAGAGTTGAAACCCCTTTAGCCCGCTGACATCATTGAGCGGGGACTGTCAGGTGGTGTTGTGAGCCTCTGACAGTTTCAGGTCCCCTTTGGCACTTCCTCCACGACTGGTAATCCTCCTGTTATCTAACCGACCTCGGAGCGTTTGAAGCAAACACGAGGTTCTGGTGTAGGCATGCGCAGACTGCAAACCGCAGCCGAGCCTTCGGAGATGCCAAGTGGGGCGACGGAGAAGACAGAATAATGGTCGAAGGAAAGTCCCAGTTTTCGGTCACGTACTTGCTGGGTCACGCGTTTATCTCGAACAACTTGAGCTCTAAATTTTTACAGTTAGGGAACCGCTGCAGGCGTCAAGATCGAAATTTATGCTGCTATCAGCAGGAAAGGAAATTGAGTTTCTCACGCTTTCACCTCCCGCGTTGTGCAACACCGCTCCCGCCACTCTGCTGAATCTGCTCTTTCAAAATAAAAGCATGATGTGGTGGCACGAAGGCTTCCCCCGTCTTCTGCAGAGGCACCGATTATAATTCGGCCTGTTTGCATCTCCCTGGCAACCAAACTGTTGTCGATGTGTAGACAGCCCCCCCCCCCCGTGGTTACAGTAGCAGCCAGTACACGTGTGCGTCACTCCTCACTTCCTCTTTTCCTGTGGTTAGCACTGTGTGATGTTGTGACGCTGCTCCCCGTCCGCGTCTCGCTCCTCTTCCGCTTGCATATAACCGGAGTCTCGCCGGTTCAGCCGGGCAGACACGGCGGCGCTCACAGCCCTCGCACCGCCGCCATGCCTCGCCCGGCCCAGCAGCCCGACACCGACCCGGAGAAGAAGACGGCGAAGGAGTGGTAAGTTTCCTCCACCGTAGCGACGCGGCGTTTGAGGCCCAAAGAAAGAGTCCCATCACCTTTGCGCTCTCTCCGACAGGAGCAGACCCTCGAGGTACTTCCTCAGGACGTCTCCGGCCCCCACCATCAAAGGGTGAGTGGATGACCCCCTCACAGGAAGGTCCTGTTTATCGTGCGGTCGTGACACTGTGACCCCCCCCACACACCTTCTTGCAGGCTGTCTTTTGAGGAGATGACGCAGTGGTCGCTCTCTCTGGAGAGGTTGCTCTCGTCCAAATGTAAGTCCCATTCTTTTCTCTGCCCCCCCCCGTTGGGGCTGCGAGTAAGCGGTGTTCGTTGTTCGCCCCCCCCAGGCGGGATGAAGGTGTTCCAGGCCTTCCTGAAGTCCGAGTTCAGCGACGAGAACATTGAGTTCTGGCTGATGTGCGAGGACTACAAGAAGATCAGGTCGTCCTTCCGGATGTCCTCCCGGGCCAAGAAGATCTTCAAGCTCTACATCCAGGCCGACGCCACAAGAGAGGTAGGGCGCCGCCCACGTCCTCGCCATCCCCGCCAGAGTCGCTGCCTCCTAACGGCGCCCCCTCCTTCCCCCCCGCAGATCAACATCGACCACAAGACCAGGGACCTGATCCGGCGGAACGTGGCGGCGCCCACCCGGGCGTGCTTCGACACCGCCCAGAGGATCGTCTACGGGCTCATGGAGAAAGACTCGTACCCGCGCTTCCTGGGCTCCGACGTCTACCGCGGCCTGCTGGACGCCACGGCAGCAAAGTCCCTGACCCCCTAAAGGCTCCGGGAGGCAGGAGCGTTCGAGCCGGAACGTAAGGAAGTCGGGGGGGACTTTCACCCGGAGGTGCCAGGAAGCAAATGTGGTGCACAAGTGTGTGCGCGCCCGCACGCCGTAACTGTCACTGAAACAACCGACTTCGTGCTGTCTGCACGCATGCACACGGAAACCATGCAACCACAAAGGTCTACTATAAGCTTGAGAGTGTAGATAATTTCCCTGTCGTTGTCTTGTGAGTGTTCGCGTGTATTTAAAAAAGTAGAACAGGAGCGTAGGCATAACAGAGTAGGCCGCTCCAGGATCAAAGCCCCTTGGTGCCTGGAACTTTGGAAGATCAAAGGTCAGAGTCCCTGCGGAATCCAGGACATCGCCAGAACTGAATCGTCTCCTCCTCGGCCCAATACAAACACTTCCCGAACCCTGCTGACGACTTTTTGAGTTGTAGAGCAGGAGAGAAAAGCGGTAGTATTTGTGCGGCGTTCAAAGAACTCGGAGCGAGCACGCCGCCGTCAGCTGCTTCATTCACGCTGCGCTGTCGTGCGTTTTGCCTCCTGCAGGTACGCGCTTCCAGCCTCTGATACTTCTGTTTTTTTTTTTTTTTTTTTTAATGAGGAAGCAAAAAGTGCTATTTACACCCGCTCTGCACAGGCGCGGTATAAATAGCAGCGAGCGCGCTCGGCGCTCCGCCGCCCTGGGTGTGAGGAGCATCTGACTTTAAATAAATGTCATCGCACCAACGCTGTGTCGCTCTTTGTTCTGCTTCTCGCTCAGAGTTGTGTCAGGGAACACGAGCCTGCTCTGATTTCTCGGGCCCGCTTTGATTTCTCGGGGCCCGCTTTGATCTCCCGGGCCCGCTTTGATGCAATCTGGTCCTGGGCGTTCCCGAGGCGCACCCCTCCGCCGTTGCGCAATCGCCACAGATGCCACCGCTGCGTGACGTGACGAGTCATTCGCCTTCATTGTCAATCATCGTCATCGTGATGAAGGTCCGTTTCAGTACCGATAAAGCGCACCTCACATCTGAGACACCTTCGGAGGGACCCGATTGGACCGCTCCGTGAACAGGAAGCAGAACCGGGCGGTGGGTTGCAGGCCCGCCTTGAGCCTTTGGGGGCCCGGTGCCTTGCTCAGGGGTACCTGCGCCCTCCCCCTTGGGCCGGGGCTCGAACCAGCATCGCGCTGACTCATCAGCGCCTGCAGACAGGAAGCGGGTGCTTCCGTAACCGTTATCCAACGACCTTGTGAGCGGAACGTTGCTCCCAGCCGCTAACAAGAAGCTCCTACACAGGCCACCGTTGTCCAGGAGGACGAGATTGCGTAACCCCCCCACCCCGAGACGTCAGCGGGGGGGGGGGTTACGCAATCTCGTCCTCCTGCTCCCGGTCGCTACGTACGTCCGAGGAATCCCGCGTGCTGTTGAGGAAGAGCACGGGATCTGACGCAGCCGCCAGGAGCCCCCGCGGCCCCGTCGGAACAAAGATGCTGTCAGCAGAGACGGTAAATATAGTAACACTGGGAGGGGGGGCACGGGGGGGGGGGGCCTCTTGATATCATTCCTCGGATTCCGCCCTCCCCTGGATACGACCCCGGCTGGTGGGAGCAGGCAGTCGGTCTCCAGGCTCCCGCACCCACCAGTCGATCCAGGAGCCAATCGAGGGGGCGCCGTGATCCCAGCGAGGAGCGTCTTCCCTTTGGACCCCCCCACCACCCCCACCACCCCAACGAGGAGGCGTGGGCATCTCCGTCGGGCTCTGCTCCCGTCCCCCACTCAGGTGGACGTCCAGGATGCGTCACCTTGTCCAGAGCCCGTTGTCGTGGAGGACGACCTGCAGGTTCGTTTATTTTTGGGAAGTTTCGCCGCAAATTCAAACTTCGGTTTTATTCGGAATGTCAACCCCCCCCCCCACCAAACTGCAGGAAGGAGTCCAGGAACGTCCGGCTGGGAGAGTCTCTGGAGACGCTCCTCTCGCACAAATGTGAGACCCTCAGGTCAAGGTCAAGGTCAAGGTCAGCCTCCCCTGACGCTCTGCTGTGCCGCAGGTGGGCAGGCGCTCTTCCGGGACTTCCTGAGATCGGAGTTCTGCGAGGAAAACCTGGACTTCTGGCTGGCCTGCCAGGAGTTCCGGGGCCTCGAGGGGCCCGAGGAGCTGAGGCGAGGGGCGGCGAGCATTTACGAGGAGTTCGTCCGGGCCAACGCTCACAGACAGGTGGGCGGGGCTTAATGTCCAATTTAGCACCTGTGGAGGAGTTGTGGTCTTAAGTCTTTAACAGAAGTTATAAATAACATAATAAACTTACATTATACGAGCTTTAAAAGGTGATTAGAGTATAAACGCGTCGCTGGCCCTGTCTGTCGCCGTGTGAAGGTAAATCTGGACTTTGACACGAGAGACTCCATCGTGCGGAGCCTCCAGCGGCCGACGCCGTCCTGCTTCGCCGCCGCGCAGAGGAAAGTCTACAGCCTGATGGAGAACAGCTCGTTTCCCCGCTTCGCCCAGTCTGAGCAGTACAGAGCTCTGGCCCAGGTCCGGGCAGGCCTGGCCTGCCTCGGGAGGTCGCGGAAAGGCCCTTAGAGCGGGGGGGGGGGGGCCCGAGGGTCCCCGGGGGCCCGGTAGCGTGGACCGCCACCGCACAGAGACTTTGAGCAGCTGAAAACGTCTCCTCGCCGCAGGAGGACGTGACAGCCAGAGATATTTATGTGTGATAAATGTGGGTGTGTAAGCGTATGCGATAAAAGAGCACAAAATAAAAGGATTTTACAGTTTACGTGCGTTTTCTTTCTAACTGTGGATGAAGCGGATTATCCGTGAAGCCACGTTTGTTATAAAACTGTGGCTGAAACGACCTCCACCTAGTGGCGACCGAGAGGACGTGCACTTTAATTCATCTACTAATATCATTATTATATACGATGTGTATATGGAGTCGTATTTATTAAACCAAAGTATAGCATTTGTGGAGATAAACGTAAGACATTGTTCAGGTGTGTTTTAGAAAAATAAAAGCCCCTGTAATGACAGTATCATATATATGATTACATAATGTATAATAATCATTTTAAATATCACTCCAGCGTCAAGTATTAACATAGCATGTGTATTTGTTAAAGGGATAAATACGTTGTTTCGCAGAGGCGCGTTCTTGAACTCCATATCCCAGCATGCCCCGCGCCGCCAGGAGGCCCCGCCCCTCGGTTCATTGACGGTCGGAGGGGAGGCCTGCTGTCCGGCGACATCAAAAAAAAAAAAAAAAAAAAAACTTCCGAGCTGCGCCTCCATCGCGGTGAGTTCCCGCAGCGCCCCGAGTTGTGCAGACGCACACCCCGGTGGGGGGGGTGGGTGTCGGGGGGGGGTGTCGTGTTCTCGGGGGTGGGAGGGGGGGGGGGGGTCGTGCGTCGGTTCCGTTTAACCCCGAACCTCGGCGGCGAGCCCCGTCGGTCCGCTACAGGGTGGCCTAATCTGGTTATCTACGCCTTTACGCGTTAACGGCCCTTCTCTGTGCGTGTGCGTGTGCGTGCACCGTCTCGGTTGTGGAAGGATGCTGACGGCGGGGGGGGTGCTTTGATCAGACCCCCCCTCCACACACACACACACACACACACACACGCACACACACACACACACCACCCCAGATTATTGGGCTGACACATGCATCGCCACCAGATTACAGGACTCAGGCTCTAATCTGGGGGGTGGTTCCGCCCTCTGGACCTTTGCAAGAGGGAACTTTACCCTCACTTTACCCCCCCCCACACACACACACACACACACACACCCCTCTGTTTCAGATGGAGACCCCCCTGGAGGGCTGCCGGTGGGAGGTCAGCGACAAGGCCAGGCTGTGCCGCTTCCTCTGCTACGGGTCCGAGGGGCACGTGTACACCGCCAGGGAGGAGGAGAGCCCGAGCCTGCAGGGGGCCCCGGCCCTCGCCTGCATGCTGCAGGAGGGCCGGGGCCCCGAGGTGGTGGAGGAGATCAGGACGCTGGCCCGGGACGGCCGCGCCGTCAGGCCGGGCCCCTCCCTCTTCGCCCTGGCCCTGTGCTCCCAGCACCCGGAGCTGAGGACCAGGCAGGCGGCCCTCCGGGCCCTGAAGGAGGTCTGCAGGGACCCGGCCCACCTGTTCGCCTTCGTCCAGAGGAAGAAGGAGCTGAAGGAGGGGATGAGGTGCGGGATCTGGGGCCGCGCCCTGAGGAAGGCCGTGTCCGACTGGTACAACGAGCAGGACGCCGTCGGCCTGGCCGCCGCCGTGACCAAGTGCAAGCAGAGGGAGGGGTGGTCGCACCAGGACCTGCTCCGGCTCTGTCACGCCAAACCCGCCAACGAAGGTGCGTTCGCCAGTTGAGCTTGAACCACCTGTCGTTTTGGTCTTTTTAGTGGTTATCCTGCACTTCTCGGAGCGTGTGAACCTCCGAACTCACGCCAAAATCTGACGCTCCTTTTTTTTTTTTTCGGGTTTTTGTGCGTCCGATAGAGCAGGCGTCGCCAACCCGGTCCTACGAAACCGGGTTTTCTGTCCTACCAGCAGGGATAGACAGCAGGGATCCCAGGTGAAAGCTGGCGGTAGGGAGGAAAACCCGGCTGGGACGTGGCCTTCTAGGACTGGGTTGACGACCGTGATGAAGGTCCGTACACATACCGTTGACTGCGTCTGGGAAACCTGCGGTCGACGCTGAGAAACGTAGAAAGCGTTTGAATGGGACGGTTGGGTGATGCTGATCATCGCAAATTTATTCTTTCAATGAGGAGCCCTGATTGTTATTATATTATATTTACTTTTTCCTGTTGGCGGACTTCAACTCTTCCAGTCCGTAACCCAGTCCACGTTTTCCTTTCCTCCGCCTGCTTTGGCCTGGGATCCCTGTTTTTGTCTACCTGGTAGGACAGAAAACCCGACTGGATTTCTGGCCTACTAGGACCGGGTTCGTGTCGCGACCCCTTCGATAGACGTTAGACCCCCATTTTTGAAGCGTTTTTAACGTCAACCTGGACACACCCTGCTCCTCGGCCTCAATTTAGATCCCACGCTGGAATCCTCAGTGATCCCATCACGGCGCCGCAGGCGGCGCGGCGCACAGATCGATAACGCCGCGATCCGCGGGGGGGGGGGGTGGATCTGCTCGTGCGTGTGACCCAACTCTTTAAACCCCGGTCCTGAGTCACGTAGCTGCCGTCGAGGAGGGAGGGCCACGCGCGCGGAGAACCCCACCCTCGCCTTTCCGCCGTCCAGACGTGGGGAGCACCCGCTCGATGGGGCGGACCGAGTCACGACCTGCCCCCCCCCTCTCCTTTTGCGTTCCAGCGATCGCCCTGGTCTGCAAGTACGCCACCAAGGGGTGGGGGGAGGTCCAGGCCGCCTACGCGAACAGGGAGAACTCGGAGGAGGTGTCCCGGGTGCTGTCGTACCTGGAGGTGGTGGAGAAGGTGAAGCACAGCTGCGACGAGACGGAGGTCGCCAACCTGATCGAGGAGCACAAGCTGGAGCGGGAGCAGCTGCTGACGGACCACCTGAAGTCCAAGCAGGCGAGACCGGGGAGCACGGGAGACCCCCCCGCCCCCAACGCCCCCCCCCCACCGATCCTCGGCCTTGTTTTAACGCTCCCCGTCGTTCCCGCAGGTGTGGAGGGCGCTGCTGAAGGACATGCCCCTCCAGTCGGTGCTCAAGTTCCTGGGGAAGATGACGGCGAGCAAAATCCTCGAACCCGGGAGCTCGGAAACCCAGGCCGTGTGCGAGAGGATCCAGTGCGAGGCTACGCTAAAGAAGGCAGCCCCCCCCTTCGCCCTCGACCTTTCGCCCTTGGCCCTTCGCTTCCTCTCCGTTTTTAACGTGTGCGTTCGCCCCCCCAGGCCAAGATCCACCCCTTCAGCCTCCTCGTGTCCCTGGAAAACTACAAGAGGGGCCAAGGGTACCAGGGGAAGAGGAGGTGGGAGCCTGACAGCAGCATCGTCAAAGCCATCGATTCCGCCTTCTACAAGAGCTTTGCGGTGAGTTCGGGCGCCGCGGCGGCGGCGGAGGCCGATGACTAACAGCCCCGCTTCTGCCCCCCCTCCCTCCCTCCCCTCCCTCCCCAGAACGTGGAGCCCGTGGGGAAGCGCTTCATCGTGGCGGTGGACGTCAGCACCTCGCTGAGCAGCGTCGTCCCGGGGACGCCGGTCAGCACCGCCATCGCCGCCGCAGCCATCACCATGGTGAGGCCTCGGGAGCGCCCCCCCCCTCCACCCCCTCATCTCGGGTAACAAAGACGTAACCCCCCCCTCCTCCCCCGCAGACCTTCGTGAGGACGGAGGCGGACACAGAGGTGCTGGCGTACTCGGAAGGAGCCGTGGTCCCCTGCCCGCTCTCGCCCGACATGAACCTCGCCGAAGTGACCTCGGAGCTCATCAAGGTCAATCGTGGGGGGGGGGGGGGTTGATTCCCAGCCTTTCCGTGCTGAATTGGCTGGTTTTCCGACTCTCCCCAAAGGTGCCGAGCGGCAGCACGGACTGCGCGCTCCCCGTGACGTGGGCCACGGAGGAGGGCCGGGCGGCGGACGTCTTCATCGTCCTGACCAACAACCCGCTGTGGCCCTTCTCCGCCGGGCCCGCCCAGGCCCTGCAGAACCACAGACGGGTACGCCCCCCCCCCTCACCCCCACCGGCTCTCACCCTCCCCCCTGACTCCTCCCACGACTCCCAACAGAAAACCGGAGCCAGGTCCAAGCTGGTGATCTGCGGGCTGACCTCCAACGGCCCCGCCCTGGCCGACACCGAAGACCGGGGGCTGCTGAGCGTCTGCGGCTTCGACGTCGGAGCGCTGAGCGTCATCTCTAACCTGGCCCAGGACCTGATCTGACGGCGGGGGGGGGGCCTCGGGACCTAGTCTGCCCTCAAACAGCGCTAATCCAAAAGACACCCACAGTTCCAGTCTCCCTTTCTCCTGAAACGGCGCCCGGGGGGGCCGGGGGGGGGCTGAGCAGCGATCTGGAAAAAACGTTCCGCACGTGTAGTTCTGATAGGAAGTGTTAACGTAGCCTCGTTTTCAGAATGGACGGGAGTTGTGTGATGGAATCTCCTGCGTGCGGTGCGGAATGTGAAAGGTTGGGGCGTGGCTCTG
>CAJVRN010000015.1:7535000-7657500 GCA_911728415.1 Lagocephalus sceleratus
TCCAAGAACATCTTCGCCATCCTCCAGTCGGTGAAGGCCAGAGAAGAAGGCCGAGCGCCGGAGCAGAGGCCGGCACAGAATCCCACGCAGCCGGTAAGACCCAGTGTGCCCCCCCACACACACACACACACACACACACACACACGCGCGCAGTAAATCACACGTTTGCCCTGCTTCCAGGACGTCTCCCTCAGAAACAAGCAGCCCGTCCCCACCGCCTACAACAGATACGATCAGGAGAGGTTCAAAGGAAAAGAGGGTGGGACGCGCCTTTTCACCACTAGAGATGGAATTAAGATCCATTTAAAAATATAGAAACATTTCTGTAACGTGTAACCTTTTTTTTTTCTTGCCTACACAGAAACGGAGGGCTTCAAGATCGACACCATGGGCACTTACCACGGCATGACGCTGAAGTCAGTGACGGTAAGATCAAAGCTTTTTTTTTTTTCTTGTTTTGGTGTTGTGAGGAGAACCGCTGTCGCGGCAGCTTCAAAGACGACAAGACGCTGCTGGTGAACAGCCCATGCTCGTTTATTGGTTATAGTTTTACGTTAGGTTTCAACAAGGGAAGCGCCTCCGAACACGCTGCTTCCTGTCAGCTGACTCCACCGCTGCCGCCGCGTCTGGGGCCGTCGGCGCGGCTCGGTTTCGGGCGAGCGCTTCTCCTCTCCGTCGCTGTAACCGCGGCAACCGCTGTGCTTCAGTAACCCATCGAATCTGCTAGTTTGTGCATTTTGTGCCTTCACTGCAGCGGAATCCGGGGGTTTCTGTCTGTACCTGATGCCTGGCGGCAGATTCCAGCGTGGACCGACGGGCTGTCTGTCCTTTGATATGTGCATTGGAACCATTTAAACCCCCCCCACACACACACACACATACACATATATGTATATGAAACACAATACTTCTTACAAAAGTACCTCTTCACAACAAGTAAACACACACTGGAAGCGTAACGGGGGGGGGGGGTCGTCATTTACATCTATACAGGCGCGGGCGGGCGCTGTGATTTGGGGGCGCTCGCCGAACGGGATCGCGCGGCGGTGGCGCAGGAAGTCAGCGGAGATTCGGCCCGGAGGGGCACGGGACCGGGGCCCCCCGGAAATAGCCCGCAGTCCCGCCGCGCGCGTGTGCTGTTTATGGTTTGGGTGTAAAAGGAAGCCTTTGTGCGGAGGAGGAAGTTCAGGGCGGGGGACAGGAAGCGCCTTCGGCTACGGGTGCACCCGCCCCCCCCTCGCCCTGGCAGCGCAGGCGGTGCGCTTGTTGCTCTGCAGGTGGTGCCAGTACTTGAGCAGCTCGCTGGGGTGGAACCCGTGCGAGGTGACGAGGTGGCTGTACTTGCAGCTGGAGTACGACACCCGCCAGTGGTTGAAGAGGAAGGCGTTGGCGGGGGGGGTGGGCTCCACCCCCAGCCTGGCCAGGCACACCCCCACGTACACGTCCTCCAGGTGCAGCCGGCGGACGCTGAGCGACACCCCGTAGATCTTGGCGGCCAGGTCCCCCGAGAAGACGTACCCGGTCCCCGAGCAGAAGGGGGGGTACCTGTCCCCCGGGTACACCTCGGGGGGCATGTACCACTTGCTGTTCTTGTTCCGGTTGGGTCCGAACCCCCTCATGTTGTTCCCCGTGAAGTAGTTCCTCCTGGGCTCGGCGTCCGGGCGGAGCAGCTTGAGGACGAGGTACTCGGTGTTGACGAAGACGTCGCTGTCCGTCTTCATGACGTAGCTGGCGCGGGGGCAGTGGACCCCCACCCAGTTCATGCCCATCAGCGTCTTCAGGGTCAGGTTCTGGTAGGAGTCCAGGAAGTCCTGCTGGACGATGTCCCGGTGCCGCCGGCTCTCCGCCTCCAGCATCCTCTGCTGCAGGGCGCCCAGCTCCCCCTCCGTCTTCCCCAGCAGGAAGAGGCGGACCAGCCCCGGGCCGGGGGCCGCGCTCTCGTTCCCCCACGTCTGCCGGATGGCGTTCCGGGCCTCCACCTGTCGGGCCTCGGTGGCGACCAGCAGCACCAGGAACGGCGCCCACCCCCCGGGTGCATTTGTCCGGTTCGTTGATGGTGTAAGGGAACGGCCCGGGGCTTATCCCCGCTGCCGGATCCCCCTCGGAGACGGTTGCCATGGCGCCCTCGGAGCCCGGGCCCCCTGGAAGACCGGAGCTGAGGTTGGCGTTCGGGGCAACCGCGAGCCTCCAGGCGGCGTGACGGCCGCTCCAGTTCCCCCTGGCATTGGCGGCGCGGGCCTCGACGCCCCCGTACACCACGGGGGGGCCCCCGTGGAGCCGGGGCAGCCACACCTGGTGGACCAGGAACGCCGCCAGCCCCAGCAGGGGAAGGAGACAGAGGACTTTGGCGGCGTGCGTGCAACAGCAGCGGCGGCGGCGGCACCTCCACGCCATGGCGGCGAGCTCCCGGAGGACCCCGGCGGCTTCAGGCCCCGGTCCCCGGAGGAGGCGGGGGGGCGCGGGCGCTCCCCGGCTTTACCTTGACGCGCTCTGACGGGGGCCCGCTGGGGCGACCTGGAAGACGGAGGACACGCACGCGTGAGGGCGCGGAGGTCTCCATGGTTACCGCCGCGCTCGGGATCAAAGGGAGGCGATCCCGGAGTCATCGCCACGCCGAGCGGCCGCTAGGGCGGCGAATCCCGGAGCCTCGGACCACCGAAAGCCGTGCGCGTTCCCCCGGACTGCTCGAGGGATCCTCAGGCCTCGTCCTGCCCGCTCCCCGCGCGCACGCCCCCGCTGGCCTGGAAAAAACGCACCGATGTGATCCCCCCCCCCCTCACGGCGGACTCACCTCCCCCGCCGTCCATGGTTCGTTTCAGCGAATCCTGCCGCCCTCGTCTCGCTGGGCTGCGCGTGCGGGGAGGGGAAAAAAAAAATTCGCCTTCGCCTCTTCAGCTGCGTAGCTGGAGCACAAGAACAGGGGGGGGGTGTTTCTTATCCCCCTCCTCCTCCCCGCGCGGGGCTGCTGGCGTTGGCTTGACGAGTCGGCGGGCAGGTGGAGATCCTCCGCCGTCGTCGTCGTCGCTCGCCACCGCTGGATCGTTTCCTGTCACCCTTCCTCTTCTCGTCACATGCTCCGTCGATCCCCTCCCCCGTCTCTTCTCGCTGCTGCTTCCCGTCTCTCGCTCCGTGCGAATGTGTGTGGGAGGGAGGAGGGGGGGGGGGCCGGGGGAGTCGGTGGTCTCGATGAGGGGAGGGAGGGAGGGAGGGGGGGGGCGTGCTCCGACTTCCTCCAACCACGTCTCTGCTGCTGTCGCTGCCTACGCCGTTATGAGGGAGAGGGAGAGGGAGGAGAGGCTGACCTATTTGTATTCATGCCCCCTCCCCAGAAAGAGGAATAAAGGGATATCTGTGACTTAAGTGGGGGGGGGGCTTGTTCACATCCTAAAGCCTGATGGGCAGATGCAAATGTGTTCAGCCCCACCCCCCCCCACTTCTCCTCAGAAGTGAAAACACTCGCTCGTGGTGAAACCAACGGTGAGGTGGGGGGGGGTGAGATCGACAGAGAACACCACAACCCCCCCTTAATACCGCAGCATGGTCAAATGCTTCCTCTTGTGTCTGAATATGATATTCAACCCCCCCCCCCACACACACACACCCCTTATAACTGATGGTTTGACCATGACCCTGCCAGCGTGACCTGCTTAAGCTGCAGCACGTGTCCAGGGGTGTCGTTTGTGTCATTTTCATCTTTTTTTTTTTTTTTTTTTTTCCAGGAAGGAGCGTCGGCGAGGAAAGCGCAGACCCCGGCGCTGCAGCCGGTCCCACGTCCAGGTCGGTGTCCCTTTTGATGTTTGCTTTGGTGTCCCCGGGGTTAGCGGGGAGCCGGGTCCCTGCAGGGTAACGCGTTTACCTGCATCCTGCGGGTGCTTGAAATCCTTGAAAGTGCTTGAACTCCGGTATTGTGTTTTCAAGGTGCTTGAATTTTCGTTTGAGTGCTTGAAAGTGCTTGAAAAATGAATTGCCCTGAAGAATGCCTTGGCTTCCCTTTTTTTGATAAAACTTTGTTTCCTCCTGTATTTCTAAATGTGTTTAGATGTTTATAGTAAAATACAATGTATATGTATATACACATATATATTTATTTATTTTTAATTGTTTTTTTTTTGTGATTTAAAAAGTAGAAACGAGGAAAATGTGCAATAAGGTGCTGGAAATTTTGACAGTGATCCTTGAAAGTGCTTGAAAAGTGCTTGAGTCTCTGGCGTTGATGCTTTTATCTGATCGTCTTCACCAGCCAGGTTCCTTCTGCGCCGGGTGAATTTAACGCTGCCTTTTTGTTTTGTTTTACTTTCAGTTTCTCAAGCCAGACCACCGCCCAATCAGAAGAAAGGTGCTGTACCCCCCCCCACCCTCGTCCGCTCGCCCTCCCCCCGGTTGTTTTGATATTTACGGTCTTCCTGTTGTGCCAAAGGTTCCAGGACGCCCATCATCATCATCCCCGCCGCCACCACCTCGCTCGTCACGATGCTCAACGCTAAAGACCTCCTGCAGGACCTGAAGTAAGCCCGCGACCCCTGAAAGGGGGGGGAGGGGGCGAAGCGTCGCAGCATCGCCCGCCTGACCCCCCCCTTCCCTGCCCAGGTTCGTCACCTCGGAGGACAAGAAGAAGCAGGGCATCCCGCGGGACAACGAGGTCCTCCTCCAGAGGCGCAAGGACCAGGTCCAGCCGGGGGGGGCCACGCTGAGCGTCACCGTGCCCTACCGCGTCATCGACCAGCCGCTCAAGCTGGCGCCGCAGGACTGGTGAGCCCTCGGTTTGCGCCGCGGATGTCGGGCGTTCCTGGCTGGCGTTTAACCCAACCCCCCAGGGACCGCGTGGTGGCCGTGTTCGTGCAGGGCCCCGCCTGGCAGTTCAAGGGCTGGCCGTGGCTGCTGCCCGACGGCTCCCCCGTCGACATATTCGCCAAGAGTGAGTGACCGCCGCCGCGCCCTCAGGTTTATCGGCGACCTCTGACCCCCCCCGCCGCCGACCTCTTCCCACCCAGTTCGGGCGTTTCATTTGAAGTACGACGAGGCCAAGACGGACCCCAACGTTCAGAAGTGGGACGTGACCGTGCTGGAGCTCAGCCGCCACCGCCGCCACCTGGACCGACCCGTGTTCCTGCGCTTCTGGGAAACCCTCGACAAGTCCGTGGTTGTCCTCCTCGTGTGTGTGTGTGTGTGTGTGTGTGTGTGTGTCTGTCTCTGCTTGTCTGTGTGTGCGTGTGTGTGTGTGTCTCTGCTTGTATGTGTGTGTCTCGCCTTGTCTGTGTGTGTGTGTCTCTCCCCTTGTCTCCCTGTGTGTGTGTGTGTGTCTCCCTGTGTGTGTGCGTGTGTCTCCTGTGTGTGTGCGTGTGTCTCTCCGCTTGTCTGTGTGTGTGTCTCCCCTTGTCTGTGTGTGTGTGTGTATGTCTCTCTGCTTGTATGTGTGTGTCTCCCCTTGTCTGTCTGTGTGTCTCTCCCCTTGTCTGTCTGTGTGTGTGTGTGTGTCTCCCCTTGTCTGTGTGTGTGTGTGTCTGTCTCTCTGCTTGTCTGTGTGTGTGTCTGTCTCTCTGCTTGTGTGTGTGTGTGTCTCTCTCTGCTTGTGTGCGTGTGTCTCTCTGCTTGTGTGTGTGTCTCTCTGCTTGTGTGTGTGTGTGTGTCTCTCTGCTTGTATGCGTGTGTCTCTCTGCTTGTGTGTGTGTGTGTCTCTCTGCTTGTGTGTGTGTGTGTGTGTCTCTCTGCTTGTGTGTCTGTCTCTCTGATTGTGTGTGTGTGTGTGTGTCCGCTGCACTGACGTCGTCTCCTCTGTTTTCCAGATACATGGTCAAACACAAATCTCACCTCAGGTTCTGAGGCGGCCCCCCCGGTCCGCCTGTTACCCAGCTCCCCTGCTGCGCTCCAGCCCCGCCCCCTTCGCCCCCCCCAGCGCCTCGTCGATGGCCCCTCTCAGGATATCATGTCGCCCCGGTAACGGAGAGGAGGGTCGGAGACTCTTGTAATTGTTTTCTAGTGTTACACACCAATGTTTTCTATTAAAGCCAACGCACTGCGGTGTTCACGCGTTCGGCCACACGGGGGCGCAACTGAGGCGGTGAGGTTTGTTTGTTTGTTTTTGTTTTGTTGTTTTTGTTTAAAAAAAAAAACCGTGGATTAACGGCTCTCAGCGCAGCGATACCAGTTAGATCAGAGACTTCCTTTGCATTTATCCTCTTTTTGTTCCGGGGTCTGACTGCAGGGCGGATTCTCCTCCCCCTTGCCTCGTCGCCCGGCGAAATCGAGTCTGGAGATGATCTTTTCTTTTTTTTTTTTTTTTTTCTTTTCGCCCCCTCCTTTCTGTTGGTTTTCTGTTATAGGAGAAACGTGGTGGGGGGGTTCTGCTTTTTGTCGTCCCGTGAAAATAGACAATAAAGCTTCAGAGAAACTCGGCCTGATGTCGTGGAAGTCCCTCCAGGTTACGATGGGTTCCTGAGCTGGAAATATAAATGTGCCCCCCCCCCTCTAAAAATGGTACAACCAGAGCTTCTAAAAACATCTGTCACTAAATGATTGTTTAAAAAAAAAAAGATACTCCTGATATTAAAAATTATTTTTCAATAAAATACCGGGTTTTGTGGTCTGGGTGTTTACCCCCCCCCCCCCCACGCCTGTTGCCAGCGCCGACCTCTGTGTTTGGCATCCCGTCGCAACGACCTCTGGTCGCAGCCGTGCGGGAAATCTTTGCAGACCCCGCCTCGGAGGTGGGGGCGAAGGCGAAGCCATCAACAAACGGGTAAATAACTGTGGGGGGGGTGATGGTGGATGGAGCTCCAACGTCGGCACCACCAACACCAGTGGGTTGTTTTAAGATCATTTTCTGACAGTTTGATCTTGGGGGGGGTCTGACAGTTTGATCTGGGGGGGGTCTGACAGTTTGATCTGGGGGGGGGTCTGACAGTTTGATCTGGGGGGGGGGGGTCTGACATTTTCTATCTTAACATGATGTGTGATGCAAAAACCCTCATTTGCTTCCTCACAGTTTTGACCCCCCCCATCAATCATTAATCGTTACTTCTGATCTGAACTGGTCCCCCCCGCTCCTCCCATTCGGACCCGGGACACAATGGACTCCGCAAGTGTCGGGCTGGTTCTCCTGCTCTGGCTCGGGGGGGCCCTGGATGGTAAAAAAAAGAACCATCATCCCCCTCGGCGGTGGTCTTCAGTCCGTGCGTCAGCTTTGCGCCTTTTTTTTTCTTCTTCTTCTGCTTTTGTTTCAGCTTTCGTCGGAGGGAGGTCCTGTGGCCCCCCAGGCCTGACGGGCGGGTATTTCGTCCCCGTGCAGGAGTCCTACGACCCGGGGGCCGAGGTGGCCTACACGTGTGCTGCGGGACTCAAGCCCGCACTGAAGGGGTGGTGGGCGACCAGCGTGTGTAGGGACGGCGCCTGGCTCCCGGAGCCCCGGTGCATAGGTACACACACACAAACACACACGCAGTGTCTGTTTCGTGGTGGTTTTCTTGTTTTGACCTCTTTAAAACGTCACTTGCACGCCGCGCACGTCGGCGGCTGCGCTGGGGAGTGACGTCACGGCTAGGCTAACGTTAGCCTGGCGGAGGAGATCCAGGGCTTTCGGGTTCCTCTCGATAAAAGAAGCGAACTATTAACGACTACGAAAAAATCGTACGTCTTTTTTTGTAATAAATCGACAGGTGAGAGGCTTTTTAGCGAACTAAATCTGGACCGTTACCAAGACGCAGTGGTGGGCGTGGCGGGTTTCCATGGTAACGGGTACTATCGCATTGTGGGTAGTGTAGTTTTGCCCTCCCCTCCGTTCGCACGCTTTCAATAATCTGCTGCGTTTTCTTGTGTTGTCTTTCTTTTTACCTCCGCCGTTTTACCGTTTATTCGGCGCGTTAGTATGCGTGTCTAATTGCCTCTAATCGCCTCCCTCATATCGTATTAAAACACCCCGATAGATGAAACAGCCTGCTTCCCACCTGAGATAGACAACGCTGTTTTAACAAGTGGTGCGTCAGACTGGTACAAGCCTGGACACACAATACGGGTCAAGTGTCACGAAGGTTACGAGCACCAGAACAACGACGCCACGGCCGTGTGTGAAAATGGTTCCTGGGCCTCCGTACCGGTCTGCATCAGTAAGTCCCGACGCGTAAAAGCGCTTTTACGCACGGACCTGCCTCCTCGTTGACGCAAGCGTCCTTTTTGGACAGGACATCCCCGCGCTTGTGGAGAGCCCCCGCAGGTCCCCCATGCTGTCGTGATCAACGTGGACCACCAGGAGGTGTTTCCCGAAAACGCCATCGTTAAGTATCAGTGCAAAGAGGGGTTCCAGATGGAGGGAGGAACCGATCAGAGCTCGATTTGCGCTGACGGAAACTGGACCGAAACCCCAGCGTGCAGTAGGTGGACAGATGTGGCAGAAATGCCCCCCCCCCCACACACACACACACACACACACACACGGGAACGCTGTCATCACACGCGCGTAAATCTGCCTTTTCCAGCTGCTTTGTGCGTGTTGGATGCTGGCGAACATCTCTCGGGCACCGTTAAGCTGTCAAGAGTTTATTACCTGAATGAGGGAGAGGAGAGGGCGTTTCCGTGCATCTGGCCCTGGGACCCCCACACGGCCATCGCTCGGTGTAAGGCGGGAAGAGTAACTCTATCCAACTGTGAGTGCGACTCTTTTTTTTTGTGCGATCTCTTTTTTTCTGTACAAAATCCACAAACGTATTAAAGCCGAAATGCGTAAATGCGTAAAACAGTTTATGTTCCACTGATTTGCTTTCAGGTTGCCGACCAAATGCGCGTGCGCGGGTGAGTGATGTCTTCCTAAAGCCATATGCAACTTACTGGAAATAAACATTATTTCAGTGCTTATAATGTTTTGGTTGTTGTTGGTGTTGTCGTCAGCTAATTAGATTTGTTTTTTTTTCCTTTTGTCACGACCAGAATGGATGTCGGTGAAGAGCAGAACGGACAAAAATAAACAAAGCCTGTCACATCGGGGGCCAAGGGGGGGGGGGGGCAGGCAACAGTCAAGTCACAAACACTTTTAAATACACACAAATAAACCTTTTCCCTGTTCCAACAGAGATATTTGGGGTTTTTTTTGTTGTTTTTGTATCAATCATAAAAAGCCTGGTGTGTTATGACATTTTTGGGAGTCGCGGCTTCCAAACTCGAAGAGTTCATTCAGATTGAGGTCTATATTCTCCTAAAGAGGAAAGTCTGACCGGCCTCAGAAGGGCTTCAGCAACGTTAACAGTGCTACATCCTAATACGGGCCCATGGTAACAGCTCCAAATAAAGAATAATTGCACACAATTGCCGACTAAGCCGCCTCCTCCAGATCCATCAACACAGTTTTGATAGAGGTCTTTGAGGATTCTGCATGTGTGCTGTGAGTATTCAGATATTCAAGGTTTCTCCTAATACTGCGATATTCTGTTAACCTGACTCATAATCTGGATAAACTGCAGACGTGAATGTGAAAATCTGCTCATACTTCAATCTTTTTATGTACTCAGTGGTTAAAAAGCCCTTTTAAAGATACACATCAACACTCAGTCTTGAAATCATGGTGGCAGAAGGTCGGTTTGATACCCCAGAAGCAGGTATGACCTCTCTCTTTCCTCTCTTCCAGCAGCCTCCTCCTGTTCCCTGGTCCCCCCCCCAAGTGAAACCCACCAGGCTCGAGTTTCTGGAAAACGGTGGGACACTTTCTCGGGCCGTCCGGTAAACGACAGGGCAGATGAGAGGTTGAGGCTGTCCTCAGGTCAGTCTTGGTGAGCCTTGCTTTGCCTCTCATGGAGCCTCAAACAACCTTAAGCACTGCACGTTGACTCGTGATTCACGTTGAGGACAAAAGGGAAGACGTCCTTGGACGGGACAGCCCGGGAAACTTTTAAAAACCTTGTCAAAGACCAATTCACCTGAACAGCAAACAGCTTTTATTTTCTGCTGATTTTTGCTGATGCTGAAAATCAAATGTGTTTTTTTATTTTGTCTTTGGCCAGAACTCTGTTTGTTTCCCAACGCTGACCTTCGACCACGACTGTCCGGAAAGTGAAGTCAGAATCTTTACAGCAAACAAATACGAAGCCTTTATTTGTTTAATTTTGTCTTAAATGTGCCTTTTTAATCAACTCTCTCTCTCTTTATGCAGAATGAGTGGGCTGTGACTATAATCTGCTTGTTCTTTTGACTTCCGAGCAGCCGCACCATTTAAATCGGTTAATTCCCGCTTATGTTTACTATTACTTAACCTTCTGGGCAATTATTAACCAGTCCTGATTTGATCTGCCCTCCTCACCCACGCTGTCTTGACTTAATCCTTGACAAAATGTTGGGGTTGCGTTTCGTATTTGGGCTCCTGCTCTGGATTCCAGGCACCCAGAACGGTAGGAACAGCAGATTCTTTGATTTTTACTGCTTTTAAAAGTACGCCTAATATGCATTTGCACTTCAGCACAGAGTGCTGGAAAACTTTGTCTGGCCCCCATGCTGGACAACGGCTATTATTTGCCTCAGCAAAGCACATTTTCCCAAGAGGAGAGGCTCAGCTACGCCTGTAACGACGGATATAAGACGCAGCTGGGTGGGTGGTGGGCCACCAGCAAATGTGTGAACGGGAGCTGGTCCGACAAACCTCAGTGTGTCGGTGAGTGTTCCGTACACGACCAGTCCTGAACGCACTGGAAACCTGTTGTGGGATCTTGTGTCAAATCAGATTGATCGTTTTATGTTTCTGGAAGTCTCCATGTACATGCTACTGTATTCTTTATTGAAACTTTATTGATGCTTTATGAAGTTTAACTCTGGCTTTAGTTTCTTGTGGATCGGTTTGTGGAAAATCCAGTATTTTGTTCCCCAGATGAAAACTTTTGCAGCCCGCCAGCGGTCTCCAATGGAAGATACACGGAAGACATCAACGGCCTGTACGAGGAGGGCGAGGTCATAAGGGTAGTCTGCGACCCGGGATTCCAACACCAGAACAGGGTGACCACGGCCAAGTGCATAAACGGGACGTGGTCCTCCATTCCCGTGTGTGAGAGTAAGTGTAAGCCGCCTCGCCATGCGTCCAGCCGGACACCTCACCCGGGTCTCTGACACGTCCGCCTGTCCGCAGGGAGCGACCTGGCGTGCCCCCACCCCCCCCAGGTCCCTGACAGCGTCATCATCGGCGTGCCGTACAAAGACCTGTTTGAGGTGGATTCAAGCGTCGAGTACGAGTGCAAAGATGGATACACTATGGACGGGCTGTCCAGGAAAAAGACAATCATCTGCATATCCGGAAACTGGACTGAAGTCCCAAAATGCCGTAAGTGAAATATGAAAGGAAATGCATCGCAAAAGAGTTCAGTTCTTTCACCCAGATCAAACTACCAGTGGTAACGTCCCTGGAAAGAGCTGAAGGTTCCTCCCACATCGTCCTGAAGTCAATCAACAGGACTTTTATTTTGAAGAGTTTGGCAGTCCCTCGGCCGATGGGTTTTGATTTTATTTCCACTCAGGCAAAAAATCAACACAAACTGGTGGATCAGGTGACACAGGTGGCAAACCTGGAACGCCCCCTAACACAGGAGGTACGTCTCGATGACTCGTTGGCCTTTTTCTGTGGGTAAGCTTTGGAAGGAAGTGGCTGACTCTTTATCCTCAACCTGCAGTGCCTCTTTATCCTCAACCTGCAGTGCCTCTTTATCCTCAACCTGCAGTGCCTCTTTATCCTCAACCTGCAGTGCCTCTTTATCCTCAACCTGCAGTGCCTCCCTCCAGAACTCCCAGCGTCGAAATTAAATACGTCACAAGTAACCACCTGCTTGTCAGTTTCCGGTAAATATCCCAGATGGAATCTCTCATCCACCTCTTTTTTCTTTGGCTGTTCCAGTTCCAAACTGTGGGCGTCGCCCCACGATCTCAAACGGTGCTATCGTGGAGGTGAAACTGATGTTTCTGCGGTACGGGTGCAGCAAATATTATAAACTGACGGGCCCTGAGAAGGTGTACTGTCAGAGCAACGGCATGTGGACGCAGACCCCGGTGTGTGTGGGTGAGAGTCGGTCGGGCCTCGGGCGGGGATCCGCAGGTTTGCCCCAAAGATGAGCAGGTCGTTTCCCTCTTTTCTCTGCAGACAACTTCTGTACCGTGAACAGGAACGTCGTTCCAGTTTTGGAATACCAGAGAAACATCTTTCTAGTGCGAGGCCAGACGTGGGAAACCAAATGTTTACGTCTCAATTCGTGGCGCACCGATCACTACACTAAGATTACCTGCTCTGATACGGGAGTAACCTACACCAGATGTAAGTCCCGCCTCTCTTGTCTTGGTTGTCGTTGGGGTCATTGGCGTCACTCACAGGTACGTTGTGTTTTCCAGGTTGTAGCTGGTTGACACCCGATGTGAGTCCTGGATCCCGCACCCCGATGCCCGTTTTTCCGCCGCACTTCAATAACCCGCCTTCCTCTTCCACTTCCAGGTATTTTGTTGAGACCGAACCTCCAACCGGCGCTCCTGGGTTTGTTCAGGAAACGGACGCGATGGGCCCGTAACCTCGCCAGACTTTTAACCGTACTTCAATAAAGATCGAGTCAAAAGTCTCTAGAGTTGTGTCCTAACGCGTCCGGGAACGGAGACGGAGGCGACCTCCTGGTGTCCTCGGAGGGGCGCGTGGGTTCCAACACATTATAGATTAAAACCTCCACAGATTGGACCTTTAATGTGGTTAAGATGGGTTTTTTTTCCACAGACGAACATTTAAACAGTTTATGATGACCAACTCTTACAAAAGTACATTGTGCTTTTATTTTATTATTAGTCTTGAACTTCCTGTTTGATTTTAATCAGAACAGCTATAAATATTTACTGTTACAGAAGTCAGGATGGAGACTATTTTCCGGGATAGATCAATTTTAAAGTCATCCATATATGAAAAAGCATTTTCACTTTAGTGTCTTTTAAAGAGAAAACATGTTTGTAACATGCCGAACCTTCATTTTTAATGTTCCTCAAGTTAAAAGTGCTGAAATCCGGATGAGTTTCACGAGTGTTTCTGGCGTCAGCGTGTGTGATCGGAGCTGGAGATGTTCTGCACGGACGAGGAATCCAGGCCCAGCAGCGTTCCCAGGTACGACTGGTCCCGCTGGTCCATCATCTGATCGGGCCTCAAGGCCTGGACGGAGCCGGGGGGCTGGCCGCTCAGCGCGTACTTCTCCAGGAGGGCGAGGTCCGGGGCGGGCTGGTAGCCGGAGCTCTGCTGCCCTCGGGCCTGCGCGTCCACGCCACCGTGAGTCTGGGAGGCGGGCGGCGGCGGCGGCGGCGGCCTGTGGTCGCGCTGAGCTCTGAGCGCCAACTGCACCGGGACCAGAGCAACGGGCACGCACACGTTGGCGGGAGCCGACTTTGGCTCGCCGTCGTAGGACTTGGGGGGTTCCTCAAAGGGCACGGGGGCCATTTTGTCCTCGCCGAGCACGGGGAGGGGCCGCTCGGCGAGCCGGGCGCTGTGCACGTGGTCCAGGTGGTACTTGAGCTTGTCCTTCCTCTTGAAGGTGGAGCTGCAGTGGGGGCAGCTGAAGGGACGGGCGTCCGAGTGGATCACCATGTGCTTGGTCAGCGTCTTCTTGATGCGGAAGGTCTGGTTGCACTCGGGACACCGGTGGGGCTTCTCGCCTGGCGGGCGAGAGGTCGTTATCGGGCGGTTATAGGAGAAACGTGGTGGGGGGGTTCTGCTTTTTGTCGTCCCGTGAAAATAGACAATAAAGCTTCAGAGAAACTCGGCCTGATGTCGTGGAAGTCCCTCCAGGTTACGATGGGTTCCTGAGCTGGAAATATAAATGTGCCCCCCCCCCTCTAAAAATGGTACAACCAGAGCTTCTAAAAACATCTGTCACTAAATGATTGTTTAAAAAAAAAAAGATACTCCTGATATTAAAAATTATTTTTCAATAACTGCGGGGTTTTGTGGTCTGGGTGTTTACCCCCCCCCCCCCCCCACGCCTGTCGCCAGCGCCGACCTCTGTGTTTGGCATCCCGTCGCAACGACCTCTGGTCGCAGCCGTGCGGGAAATCTTTGCAGACCCCGCCTCGGAGGTGGGGGGGGCGAAGGCGAAGCCATCAACAAACGGGTAAATAACTGTGGGGGGGGGGCGATGATGGTGGATGGAGCTCCAACGTCGGCACCACCAACACCAGTGGGTTGTTTTAAGATCATTTTCTGACAGTTTGATCTTGGGGGGGTGGTCTGACAGTTTGATCTGGGGGGTCTGACAGTTTGATGGGGGGGTCTGACAATTTGATCGGGGGGGACGGGTATTTCGTCCCCGTGCAGGAGTCCTACGACCCGGGGGCCGAGGTGGCCTACACGTGTGCTGCGGGACTCAAGCCCGCACTGAAGGGGTGGTGGGCGACCAGCGTGTGTAGGGACGGCGCCTGGCTCCCGGAGCCCCGGTGCATAGGTACACACACACAAACACACACGCAGTGTCTGTTTCGTGGTGGTTTTCTTGTTTTGACCTCTTTAAAACGTCACTTGCACGCCGCGCACGTCGGCGGCTGCGCTGGGGAGTGACGTCACGGCTAGGCTAACGTTAGCCTGGCGGAGGAGATCCAGGGCTTTCGGGTTCCTCTCGATAAAAGAAGCGAACTATTAACGACTACGAAAAAATCGTACGTCTTTTTTTGTAATAAATCGACAGGTGAGAAGCTTTTAGCGAACTAAATCTGGACCGTTACCAAGACGCAGTGTTGGGCGTGGCGGGTTTCCATGGTAACGGGTACTATCGCATTGTGGGTAGTGTAGTTTTGCCCTCCCCTCCGTTCGCACGCTTTCAATAATCTGCTGCGTTTTCTGTCTTTTCTTTTTACCTCCGCCGTTTTACCGTTTATTCGGCGCGTTAGTATGCGTGTCTAATTGCCTCTAATCGCCTCCCTCATATCGTATTAAAACACCCCGATAGATGAAACAGCCTGCTTCCCACCTGAGATAGACAACGCTGTTTTAACAAGTGGTGCGTCAGACTGGTACAAGCCTGGACACACAATACGGGTCAAGTGTCACGAAGGTTACGAGCACCAGAACAACGACGCCACGGCCGTGTGTGAAAATGGTTCCTGGGCCTCCGTACCGGTCTGCATCAGTAAGTCCCGACGCGTAAAAGCGCTTTTACGCACGGACCTGCCTCCTCGTTGACGCAAGCGTCCTTTTTGGACAGGACATCCCCGCGCTTGTGGAGAGCCCCCGCAGGTCCCCCACGCTGTCATGATCAACGTGGACCACCAGGAGGTGTTTCCCGAAAACGCCATCGTTAAGTATCAGTGCAAAGAGGGGTTCCAGATGGAGGGAGGAACCGATCAGAGCTCGATTTGCGCTGACGGAAACTGGACCGAAACCCCAGCGTGCAGTAGGTGGACAGATGTGGCAGAAATGCCCCCCACACACACACACACTGCCTTTTCCAGCTGCTTTGTGCGTGTTGGATGCTGGCGAACATCTCTCGGGCACCGTTAAGCTGTCAAGAGTTTATTACCTGAATGAGGGAGAGGAGAGGGCGTTTCCGTGCATCTGGACCTGGGACCCCCACACGGCCATCGCTCGGTGTAAGGCGGGAAGAGTAACTCTATCCAACTGTGAGTGCGACTCTTTTTTTTTTTGTGCGATCTCTTCTTTCTGTACAAAATCCACAAACGTATTAAAGCCGAAATGCGTAAATGCGTAAAACAGTTTATGTTCCACTGATTTGCTTTCAGGTTGCCGACCAAATGCGCGTGCGCGGGTGAGTGATGTCTTCCTAAAGCCATATGCAACTTACTGGAAATAAACATTATTTCAGTGCTTATAATGTTTTGGTTGTTGTTGGTGTTGTCGTCAGCTAATTTGATTTGTTTTTTTTTCCTTTTGTCACGACCAGAATGGATGTTGGTGAAGAGCAGAACGGACAAAAATAAACAAAGCCTGTCACATCGGGGGCCAAGGGGGGGGCAGGCAACAGTCAAATCACAAACACTTTTAAATACACACAAATAAACCTTTTCCCTGTTCCAACAGAGATATTTGTGGGTTTTTTTTTGTTGTTTTTGTATCATCATAAAAAGCCTGGTGTGTTATGACATTTTTGGGAGTCGCGGCTTCCAAACTCGAAGAGTTCATTCAGATTGAGGTCTATATTCTGCAAAAGAGGAAAGTCTGACCGGCCTCAGAAGGGCTTCAGCAACGTTAACAGTGCTACATCCTAACACGGGCCCATGGTAACAGCTCCAAATAAAGAATAATTGCACACAATTGCCGACCAAGCCGCCTCCTCCAGATCCATCAACGCAGTTTTGATAGAGGTCTTTGAGGATTCTGCATGTGTGCTGTGAGTATTCAGATATTCAAGGTTTCTCCTAATACTGCGATATTCTGTTAACCTGACTCATAATCTGGATAAACTGCAGACGTGAATGTGAAAATCTGCTCATACTTCAATCTTTTTATGTACTCAGTGGTTAAAAAGCCCTTTTAAAGATACACATCAACACTCAGTCTTGAAATCATGGTGGCAGAAGGTCGGTTTGATACCCCAGAAGCAGGTATGACCTCTCTCTTTCCTCTCTTCCAGCAGCCTCCTCCTGTTCCCTGGTCCCCCCCCCCAGGTGAAACCCACCAGGCTCGAGTTTCTGGAAAACGGTGGGACACTTTCTCGGGCCGTCCGGTAAACGACAGGGCAGCTGAGAGGTTGAGGCTGTCCTCAGGTCAGTCTTGGTGAGCCTTGCTTTGCCTCTCATGGAGCCTCAAACAACCTTAAGCACTGCACGTTGACTCGTGATTCACGTTGAGGACAAAAGGGAAGACGTCCTTGGACGGGACAGCCCGGGAAACTTTTAAAAACCTTGTCAAAGACCAATTCACCTGAACAGCAAACAGCTTTTATTTTCTGCTGATTTTTGCTGATGCTGAAAATCAAATGTGTTTTTTTATTTTGTCTTTGGCCAGAACTCTGTTTGTTTCCCAACGCTGACCTTCGACCACGACTGTCCGGAAAGTGAAGTCACAATCTTTACAGCAAACAAACACGAAGCCTTTATTTGTTTAATTTTGTCTTAAATGTGCCTTTTTAATCAACTCTCTCTCTCTCTCTCTCTCTCTCTCTCTCTCTCTCTCTCTCTCTCTCTCTCTCTCTCTCTCTCTCTCTCTCTCTCTCTCTCTCTCTCTCTCTCTTTATGCAGAATGAGTGGGCTGTGACTATAATCTGCTTGTTCTTTTGACTTCCGAGCAGCCGCACCATTAAAATCGGTTAATTCGCGCTTATGTTTACTACTAATTAACCTTCTGGGCAATTATTAACCAGTCCTGATTTGATCTGCCCTCCTCACCCACGCTGTCTTGACTTAATCCTTGACAAAATGTTGGGGTTGCGTTTCGTATTTGGGCTCCTGCTCTGGATTCCAGGCACCCAGAATGGTAGGAACAGCAGATTCTTTGATTTTTACTGCTTTTAAAAGTACGCCTAATATGCATTTGCACTTCAGCACAGAGTGCTGGAAAACTTTGTCTGGCCCCCATGCTGGACAACGGCTATTATTTGCCTCAGCAAAGCACATTTTCCCACGAAGAGACGCTCAGCTACGCCTGTAACGACGGATATAAGACGCAGCTGGGTGGGTGGTGGGCCACCAGCAAATGTGTGAACGGGAGCTGGTCCGACAAACCTCAGTGTGTCGGTGAGTGTTCCGTACACGACCAGTCCTGAACGCACTGGAAACCTGTTGTGGGATCTTGTGTCAAATCAGATTGATCGTTTTATGTTTCTGGAAGTCTCCATGTACATGCTACTGTATTCTTTATTGAAACTTTATTGATGCTTTATGAAGTTTAACTCTGGCTTTAGTTTCTTGTGGATCGGTTTGTGGAAAATCCAGTGTTTTGTTCCCCAGATGAAAAGTTTTGCAGCCCACCAGCGGTCTCCAATGGAAGATACACGAAAGACGTCAACGGCCTGTACGAGGAGGGCGAGGTCATAAGGGTAGTCTGCGACCCGGGATTCCAACACCAGAACAGGGTGACCACGGCCAAGTGCATAAACGGGACGTGGTCCTCCATTCCCGTGTGTGAGAGTAAGTGTAAGCCGCCTCGCCGTGCGTCCAGCTGGACACCTCACCCGGGTCTCTGACACGTCCACCTGTCCGCAGGGAGCGACCTGGCGTGCCCCCGCCCCCCCCGGGTAACTCACAGCGTCATCATCGGCGTGCCGTACAAAGACCTGTTTGAGGTGGATTCAAGCGTCGAGTACGAGTGCAAAGATGGATACACTATGGACGGGCTGTCCAGGAAAAAGACAATCATCTGCATATCCGGAAACTGGACTGAAGTCCCAAAATGCCGTAAGTGAAATATGAAAGGAAATGCATCGCAAAAGAGTTCAGTTCTTTCACCCAGATCAAACTACCAGTGGCAACGTCCCTGGAAAGAGCTGAAGGTTCCTCCCACATCGTCCTGAAGTCAATCAACAGGACTTTTATTTTGAAGAGTTTGGCAGTCCCTCGGCCGATGGGTTTTGATTTTATTTCCACTCAGGCAAAAAATCAACACAAACTGGTGGATCAGGTGACACAGGTGGCAAACCTGGAACGCCCCCTAACACAGGAGGTACGTCTCGATGACCCGTTGGCCTTTTTATGTGGGTAAGCTTTGGAAGGAAGTGGCTGACTCTTTATCCTCAACCTGCAGTGCCTCTTTATCCTCAACCTGCAGTGCCTCCCTCCAGAACTCCCAGCCTCGAAATTAAATACGTCACAAGTAACCATCCGCTTGTCAGTTTCCGGTAAATATCCCAGATGGAATCTCTCATCCACCTCTTTTTTCTTTGACTGTTCCAGTTCCAAACTGTGGGCGTCTCCCCACGGTCTCAAACAGTACTCTCGTGGAGGTGAGACTGATGTTTCTGCGGTACGGGTGCAGCAAATATTATAAACTGAAGGGCCCTGAGAAGGTGTACTGTCAGAGCGACGGCAGTTGGATGCAGACCCCGGTGTGTGTGGGTGAGAGTCGGTCGGGCCTCGGGCGGGGATCCGCAGGTTTGCCCCAAAGGCGAGCAGGTCGTTTCCCTCTTTTCTCTGCAGAGAACTTCTGTATCGTGAACAGGAACGTCGTTCCAGTTTTGGAATACCACAGAAACGCCTTTGTAGTGCGAGGCGAGACGTGGGAAACCAAATGTTTACGTCTCGATTCGTGGTTCACCGATCACTACACTAAGATTACCTGCTCTGATACGGGAGTAACCTACACCAGATGTAAGTCCCGCCTCTCTTGTCTTGGTTGTCGTTGGGGTCATTGGCGTCACTCACAGGTACGTTGTGTTTTCCAGGTTGTAGCTGGTTGACACCCGATGTGAGTCCTGGATCCCGCACCCCGATGCCCGTTTTTCCGCCGCACTTCAATAACCCGCCTTCCTCTTCCACTTCCAGGTATTTTGTTGAGACCGAACCTCCAACCGGCGCTCCTGGGTTTGTTCAGGAAACGGACGCGATGGGCCCGTAACCTCGCCAGACTTTTAACCGCACTTCAATAAAGATCGAGTCAAAAGTCTCTAGAGTTGTGTCCTAACGCGTCCGGGAACGGAGACGGAGGCGACCTCCTGGTGTCCTCGGAGGGGCGCATGGGTTCCAACACATTATAGATTAAAACCTCCAGATTGGACCTTTAATGTGGTTAAGATGGGTTTTTTTTCTACAGACAAACATTTAAACAGTTTATGATGACCAACTCTTACAAAAGTACATTGTGCTTTTATTTTATTATTAGTCTTGAACTTCCTGTTTGATTTTAATCAGAACAGCTATAAATATTTACTGTTACAGAAGTCAGGATGGAGACTATTTTCCGGGATAGATCAATTTTAAAGTCATCCATATATGAAAAAGCATTTTCACTTTAGTGTCTTTTAAAGAGAAAACATGTTTGTAACATGCCGAACCTTCATTTTTAATGTTCCTCAAGTTAAAAGTGCTGAAATCCGGACGAGTTTCACGAGTGTTTCTGGCGTCAGCGTGTGTGATCGGAGCTGGAGATGTTCTGCACGGACGAGGAATCCAGGCCCAGCAGCGTTCCCAGGTACGACTGGTCCCGCTGGTCCATCATCTGATCGGGCCTCAAGGCCTGGACGGAGCCGGGGGGCTGGCCGCTCAGCGCGTACTTCTCCAGGAAGGCGAGGTCCGGGGCGGGCTGGTAGCCGGAGCTCTGCTGCCCTCGGGCCTGGGCGTCCACGCCACCGTGAGTCTGGGAGGCGGGCGGCGGCGGCGGCGGCGGCCTGTGGTCGCGCTGAGCTCTGAGCGCCAACTGCACCGGGACCAGAGCAACGGGCACGCACACGTTGGCGGGAGCCGACTTTGGCTCGCCGTCGTAGGACTTGGGGGGTTCCTCAAAGGGCACGGGGGCCATTTTGTCCTCGTCGAGCGCGGGGAGGGGCCGCTCGGCGAGCCGGGCGCTGTGCACGTGGTCCAGGTGGTACTTGAGCTTGTCCTTCCTCTTGAAGGTGGAGCTGCAGTGGGGGCAGCTGAAGGGACGGGCGTCTGAGTGGATCCCCATGTGCTTGGTCAGCGTCTTCTTGATGCGGAAGGTCTGGTTGCACTCGGGACACCGGTGGGGCTTCTCGCCTGGCGGGCGAGAGGTCGTTATCGGGCGGTTATAGGAGAAACGTGGTGGGGGGGTTCTGCTTTTTGTCGTCCCGTGAAAATAGACAATAAAGCTTCAGAGAAACTCGGCCTGATGTCGTGGAAGTCCCTCCAGGTTACGATGGGTTCCTGAGCTGGAAATATAAATGTGCCCCCCCCCCTCTAAAAATGGTACAACCAGAGCTTCTAAAAACATCTGTCACTAAATGATTGTTTAAAAAAAAAAAAGATACTCCTGATATTAAAAATTATTTTTCAATAACTGCGGGGTTTTGTGGTCTGGGTGTTTACCCCCCCCACGCCTGTCGCCAGCGCCGACCTCTGTGTTTGGCATCCCGTCGCAACGACCTCTGGTCGCAGCCGTGCGGGAAATCTTTGCAGACCCCGCCTCGGAGGGGGGGCGAAGGCGAAGCCATCAACAAACGGGTAAATAACTGTGGGGGGCGATGATGGTGGATGGAGCTCCAACGTCGGCACCACCAACACCAGTGGGTTGTTTTAAGATCATTTTCTGACAGTTTGATCTGGGGGGGGGGGTCTGACAGTTTGATCTGGGGGGGGGGGGTCTGACAGTTTGATCTGGGGGGGGGTCTGACAATTTGATCGGGGGGGGGGACGGGTATTTCGTCCCCGTGCAGGAGTCCTACGACCCGGGGGCCGAGGTGGCCTACACGTGTGCTGCGGGACTCAAGCCCGCACTGAAGGGGTGGTGGGCGACCAGCGTGTGTAGGGACGGCGCCTGGCTCCCGGAGCCCCGGTGCATAGGTACACACACACAAACACACACGCAGTGTCTGTTTCGTGGTGGTTTTCTTGTTTTGACCTCTTTAAAACGTCACTTGCACGCCGCGCACGTCGGCGGCTGCGCTGGGGAGTGACGTCACGGCTAGGCTAACGTTAGCCTGGCGGAGGAGATCCAGGGCTTTCGGGTTCCTCTCGATAAAAGAAGCGAACTATTAACGACTACGAAAAAATCGTACGTCTTTTTTTGTAATAAATCGACAGGTGAGAAGCTTTTAGCGAACTAAATCTGGACCGTTACCAAGACGCAGTGGTGGGCGTGGCGGGTTTCCATGGTAACGGGTACTATCGCATTGTGGGTAGTGTAGTTTTGCCCTCCCCTCCGTTCGCACGCTTTCAATAATCTGCTGCGTTTTCTGTCTTTTCTTTTTACCTCCGCCGTTTTACCGTTTATTCGGCGCGTTAGTATGCGTGTCTAATTGCCTCTAATCGCCTCCCTCATATCGTATTAAAACACCCCGATAGATGAAACAGCCTGCTTCCCACCTGAGATAGACAACGCTGTTTTAACAAGTGGTGCGTCAGACTGGTACAAGCCTGGACACACAATACGGGTCAAGTGTCACGAAGGTTACGAGCACCAGAACAACGACGCCACGGCCGTGTGTGAAAATGGTTCCTGGGCCTCCGTACCGGTCTGCATCAGTAAGTCCCGACGCGTAAAAGCGCTTTTACGCACGGACCTGCCTCCTCGTTGACGCAAGCGTCCTTTTTGGACAGGACATCCCCGCGCTTGTGGAGAGCCCCCGCAGGTCCCCCACGCTGTCATGATCAACGTGGACCACCAGGAGGTGTTTCCCGAAAACGCCATCGTTAAGTATCAGTGCAAAGAGGGGTTCCAGATGGAGGGAGGAACCGATCAGAGCTCGATTTGCGCTGACGGAAACTGGACCGAAACCCCAGCGTGCAGTAGGTGGACAGATGTGGCAGAAATGCCCCCCCCCACACGCACACACTGCCTTTTCCAGCTGCTTTGTGCGTGTTGGATGCTGGCGACCATCTCTCGGGCACCGTTAAGCTGTCAAGAGTTTATTACCTGAATGAGGGAGAGGAGAGGGCGTTTCCGTGCATCTGGACCTGGGACCCCCACACGGCCATCGCTCGGTGTAAGGCGGGAAGAGTAACTCTATCCAACTGTGAGTGCGACTCTTTTTCTTTGTGCGATCTCTTCTTTCTGTACAAAATCCACAAACGTATTAAAGCCGAAATGCGTAAATGCGTAAAACAGTTTATGTTCCACTGATTTGCTTTCAGGTTGCCGACCAAATGACCGTGCGCGGGTGAGTGATGTCTTCCTAAAGCCATATGCAACTTACTGGAAATAAATATTATTTCAGTGCTTATAATGTTTTGGTTGTTGTTGGTGTTGTCGTCAGCTAATTTGATTTGTTTTTTTTTCCTTTTGTCACGACCAGAATGGATGTTGGTGAAGAGCAGAACGGACAAAAATAAACAAAGCCTGTCACATCGGGGGCCAAGGGGGGGGCAGGCAACAGTCAAATCACAAACACTTTTAAATACACACAAATAAACCTTTTCCCTGTTCCAACAGAGATATTTGTGGGGTTTTTTTTGTTGTTTTTGTATCATCATAAAAAGCCTGGTGTGTTATGACATTTTTGGGAGTCGCAGCTTCCAAACTTGAAGAGTTCATTCAGATTGAGGTCTATATTCTGCTAAAGAGGAAAGTCTGACCGGCCTCAGAAGGGCTTCAGCAACGTTAACAGTGCTACATCCTAACACGGGCCCATGGTAACAGCTCCAAATAAAGAATAATTGCACACAATTGCCGACTAAGCCGCCTCCTCCACATCCATCAACGCAGTTTTGATAGAGGTCTTTGAGGATTCTGCATGTGTGCTGTGAGTATTCAGATATTCAAGGTTTCTCCTAATACTGCGATATTCTGTTAACCTGACTCATAATCTGGATAAACTGCAGACGTGAATGTGAAAATCTGCTCATACTTCAATCTTTTTATGTACTCAGTGGTTAAAAAGCCCTTTTAAAGATACACATCAACACTCAGTCTTGAAATCATGGTGGCAGAAGGTCGGTTTGATACCCCAGAAGCAGGTATGACCTCTCTCTTTCCTCTCTTCCAGCAGCCTCCTCCTGTTCCCTGGCCCCCCCCCCCCAAGTGAAACCCACCAGGCTCGAGTTTCTGGAAAACGGTGGGACACTTTCTCGGGCCGTCCGGTAAACGACAGGGCAGATGAGAGGTTGAGGCTGTCCTCAGGTCAGTCTTGGTGAGCCTTGCTTTGCCTCTCATGGAGCCTCAAACAACCTTAAGCACTGCACGTTGACTCGTGATTCACGTTGAGGACAAAAGGGAAGACGTCCTTGGACGGGACAGCCCGGGAAACTTTTAAAAACCTTGTCAAAGACCAATTCACCTGAACAGCAAACAGCTTTTATTTTCTGCTGATTTTTGCTGATGCTGAAAATCAAATGTGTTTTTTTTATTTTGTCTTTGGCCAGAACTCTGTTTGTTTCCCAACGCTGACCTTCGACCACGACTGTCCGGAAAGTGAAGTCACAATCTTTACAGCAAACAAACACGAAGCCTTTATTTGTTTATTTTTGTCTTAAATGTGCCTTTTTAATCAACTCTCTCTCTCTTTATGCAGAATGAGTGGGCTGTGACTATAATCTGCTTGTTCTTTTGACTTCCGAGCAGCCGCACCATTTAAATCGGTTAATTCCCGCTTATGCTTACTATTACTTAACCTTCTGGGCAATTATTAACCAGTCCTGATTTGATCTGCCCTCCTCACCCACGCTGTCTTGACTTAATCCTTGACAAAATGTTGGGGTTGCGTTTCGTATTTGGGCTCCTGCTCTGGATTCCAGGCACCCAGAACGGTAGGAACAGCAGATTCTTTGATTTTTACTGCTTTTAAAAGTACGCCTAATATGCATTTGCACTTCAGCACAGAGTGCTGGAAAACTTTGTCTGGCCCCCATGCTGGACAACGGCTATTATTTGCCTCAGCAAAGCACATTTTCCCAAGAGGAGACGCTCAGCTACGCCTGTAACGACGGATATAAGACGCAGCTGGGCGGGTGGTGGGCCACCAGCAAATGTGTGAACGGGAGCTGGTCCGACAAACCTCAGTGTGTCGGTGAGTGTTCCGTACACGACCAGTCCTGAACGCACTGGAAACCTGTTGTGGGATCTTGTGTCAAATCAGATTGATCGTTTTATGTTTCTGGAAGTCTCCATGTACATGCTACTGTATTCTTTATTGAAACTTTATTGATGCTTTATGAAGTTTAACTCTGGCTTTAGTTTCTTGTGGATCGGTTTGTGGAAAATCCAGTATTTTGTTCCCCAGATGAAAACTTTTGCAGCCCGCCAGCGGTCTCCAATGGAAGATACACGGAAGACATCAACGGCCTGTACGAGGAGGGCGAGGTCATAAGGGTAGTCTGCGACCCGGGATTCCAACACCAGAACAGGGTGACCACGGCCAAGTGCATAAACGGGACGTGGTCCTCCATTCCCGTGTGTGAGAGTAAGTGTAAGCCGCCTCGCCGTGCGTCCAGCCGGACACCTCACCCGGGTCTCTGACACGTCCGCCTGTCCGCAGGGAGCGACCTGGCGTGCCCCCACCCCCCCCAGGTCCCTGACAGCGTCATCATCGGCGTGCTGTACAAAGACCTGTTTGAGGTGGATTCAATTGTCGAGTACGAGTGCAAAGATGGATACACTATGGACGGGCTGTCCAGGAAAAAGACAATCATCTGCATATCCGGAAACTGGACTGAAGTCCCAAAATGCCGTAAGTGAAATATGAAAGGAAATGCATCGCAAAAGAGTTCAGTTCTTTCACCCAGATCAAACTACCAGTGGTAACGTCCCTGGAAAGAGCTGAAGGTTCCTCCCACGTCGTCCTGAAGTCAATCAACAGGACTTTTATTTTGAAGAGTTTGGCAGTCCCTCGGCCGATGGGTTTTGATTTTATTTCCACTCAGGCAAAAAATCAACACAAACTGGTGGATCAGGTGACACAGGTGGCAAACCTGGAACGCCCCCTAACACAGGAGGTACGTCTCGATGACTCGTTGGCCTTTTTCTGTGGGTAAGCTTTGGAAGGAAGTGGCTGACTCTTTATCCTCAACCTGCAGTGCCTCTTTATCCTCAACCTGCAGTGCCTCTTTATCCTCAACCTGCAGTGCCTCTTTATCCTCAACCTGCAGTGCCTCTTTATCCTCAACCTGCAGTGCCTCTTTATCCTCAACCTGCAGTGCCTCCCTCCAGAACTCCCAGCCTCGAAATTAAATACGTCACAAGTAACCACCTGCTTGTCAGTTTCCGGTAAATATCCCAGATGGAATCTCTCATCCACCTCTTTTTTCTTTGGCTGTTCCAGTTCCAAACTGTGGGCGTCTCCCCACGATCTCAAACGGTGCTGTCGTGGAGGTGAAACTGATGTTTCTGCAGTACGGGTGCAGAAAATATTATAAACTGATGGGCCCTGAGATGGTGTACTGTCAGAGCGACGGCATGTGGACGCAGACCCCGGTGTGTGTGGGTGAGAGTCGGTCGGGCCTCGGGCGGGGATCCGCAGGTTTGCCCCAAAGATGAGCAGGTCGTTTCCCTCTTTTCTCTGCAGACAACTTCTGTGTCGTGAACAGGAACGTCGTTCCAGTTTTGGAATACCACGGAAACGCCTTTCTAGTGCGAGGCGAGACGTGGGAAACCAAATGTTTACGTCTCAATTCGTGGCGCACCGATCACTACACTAAGATTACCTGCTCTGATACGGGAGTAACCTACACCAGATGTAAGTCCCGCCTCTCTTGTCTTGGTTGTCGTTGGGGTCATTGGCGTCACTCACAGGTACGTTGTGTTTTCCAGGTTGTAAATGGGCAAGTCCCTATGTGAGTCCTGGATCCCGCACCCCGATGCCCGTTTTTCCGCCGCACTTCAATAACCCGCCTTCCTCTTCCACTTCCAGGTATTTTGTTGAGACCGAACCTCCAACCGGCGCTCCTGGGTTTGTTCAGGAAACGGACGCGATGGGCCCGTAACCTCGCCAGACTTTTAACCGCACGTCAATAAAGATCGAGTCAAAAGTC
This sequence comes from Lagocephalus sceleratus, assembly GCA_911728415.1. NCBI lineage: Eukaryota > Metazoa > Chordata > Actinopteri > Tetraodontiformes > Tetraodontidae > Lagocephalus > Lagocephalus sceleratus. Next base: position 7,561,497 of record CAJVRN010000015.1, read on the forward strand.
TCTAGAGTTGTGTCCTAACGCGTCCGGGAACGGAGACGGAGGCGACCTCCTGGTGTCCTCGGAGGGGCGCGTGGGTTCCAACACATTATAGATTAAAACCTCCAGATTGGACCTTTAATGTGGTTAAGATGGGTTTTTTTTCTACAGACAAACATTTAAACAGTTTATGATGACCAACTCTTACAAAAGTACATTGTGCTTTTATTTTATTATTAGTCTTGAACTTCCTGTTTGATTTTAATCAGAACAGCTATAAATATTTACTGTTACAGAAGTCAGGGTGGAGACTATTTTCCGGGATAGATCAATTTTAAAGTGATCCATATATGAAAAAGCATTTTCACTTTAGTGTCTTTTAAAGAGAAAACATGTTTGTAACATGCCGAACCTTCATTTTTAATGTTCCTTAAGTTAAAAGTGCTGAAATCCGGACGAATTTCACGAGTGTTTCTGGCGTCAGCGTGTGTGATCGGAGCTGGAGATGTTCTGCACAGACGAGGAATCCAGGCCCAGCAGCGTTCCCAGGTACGACTGGTCCCGCTGGTCCATCATCTGATCGGGCCTCAAGGCCTGGACGGAGCCGGGGGGCTGGCCGCTCAGCGCGTACTTCTCCAGGAAGGCGAGGTCCGGGGCGGGCTGGTAGCCGGAGCTCTGCTGCCCTCGGGCCTGCGTGTCCACGCCACCGTGAGTCTGGGAGGCGGGCGGCGGCGGCGGCGGCGGCGGCCTGTGGTCGCGCTGAGCTCTGAGCGCCAACTGCACCGGGACCAGAGCAACGGGCACGCACACGTTGGCGGGAGCCGACTTTGGCTCGCCGTCGTAGGACTTGGGGGGTTCCTCAAAGGGCACGGGGGCCATTTTGTCCTCGCCGAGCGCGGGGAGGGGCCGCTCGGCGAGCCGGGCGCTGTGCACGTGGTCCAGGTGGTACTTGAGCTTGTCCTTCCTCTTGAAGGTGGAGCTGCAGTGGGGGCAGCTGAAGGGACGGGCGTCCGAGTGGATCACCATGTGCTTGGTCAGCGTCTTCTTGATTCGGAAGGTCTGGTTGCACTCGGGACACCGGTGGGGCTTCTCGCCTGGCGGGCGAGAAGTCGTTATCGGGCGGCCTTGGCACCGAGCCAATCCGAGAATTCCTTACCGGAGTGGGTCCTGAAGTGCATCTCCAGGCTGGACTTCCCTTTGAACTCCTTCTTGCAGACGTCACACTGGTGCACGGCAGTTTTGTACCTGCGAACGAGCCCCCCCCCCCACCCCGGCACCCGGTTAAACGCTTTCAGGGACGGCAGCGGGAAACGAACGTGAGGACCCTCACTTCTGCCAGACTTTCTCCCCCAGGTGGATGCTTTTGTAGTGGACCGTCAGGTGGTCGTGGCGCCGGAAGCACTTGCCGCACTCCTCGCACTGGTGGGCCTTCTCACCTGCGGGCGTCAAACGTTAGCTCCGGCCTCTGCGCCCGGGGGCGGGACCAGGCGGGACGCCGTACCGGAGTGGATCTTCTGGTGCTTGGTCAGGTGGTCGTGGCGGATGAAGGTCTTCCCGCACTGGTCGCACTCGTAGCGCTTGTCGTCGTGGTGGACGCGGAGGTGGAGCCTGTAGGAGCTGCCGTGGCGGAAGCTCTGGCCGCAGATGCTGCACAGGTGGGGCTTCTCGCCGCTGTGGATCCTCAGGTGCTCCTTCAGCGTCGTCCTGTTGGACGGCGGCCCTGCGGGTCAGCGCGTCTGCGCGCAGGCACGCAGGGGCGGGGGGGAAGCCTCACCTCTCCCTCACCGACTTCCCGCACACGAAGCAGGTCCACTTCCTCTTGCCCCCGTGCGTGCACTCGATGTGTCTCTTCCTGTTGCCCGTGTCGTTAAACTGGCGTCCGCAGATCTCGCAGGGGAACGGACCTAAAGAGGAGACAACAGGGGCGTGGGGCTCGTTCGCTGGCTTAGACACGGGCGAGCTGCCCGTGGATGAACTCTGGCCCAGTTTGACCTGGGTGCTACCTATCACGGGTCAACAACGGTTACAGGTGTGTTACCTAGGTGGAACTTCTCTTGGTGCTTCAACCTGGCAAACCTGGACTTGAAGTACTCGTCACATAGGGAGCACTTGAAGGGCCGGTCCTGCGTGTGGAGGATCATGTGCTCCTGCAGGTGAGGCCGCCGCGTGAAGGTCTTCAGGCAGATCTGATTGGGAACAATCAAAGTTTGGGCCGTGCAGAGAAATCTGGGATCCCGTAGGACGGGACGGGGTCTTACGCCGCACTTCCAGCCGTCGCTCTTCTTCTTCCTCTTGGTGAGAAACTCCTGAACGTGTTCTGGGTGAAACCTGCGCAGGGAGGCGAGAATCCATCAAAATCGCGGGCGTTTACAGCAGCTGTCAAGTGTTACTGTGGCATCGACTGGGGCGCTTTTCATCAGAAGTCGGCGAGCTCAGCGAAAAGAGCACAAGAACAAACAGGTTAGAAGGGTGGGGAGGTTCCCGCGGAGGAAGGCGGGCGTCTCGCGGGGCAGGCTCACCTCTTGACGTGCTTGGAGAGGGTTTTCTTGCTGGCGTGGAGCTTGCTACAGAAGGGACACGTGTGCTCCTTCTTCTGGAAGGGGGCGTCGCTGGTGTGCTTCTTCTTGTGGAAGGTCAGGTTGGACTTGGTGGAGTAGCGCTGGAGGCAGACGTCGCACTGGAACGGCTTCTCTCCCGTGTGCACCCTGGTGTGGCTCTGATACTTCCCTGCAGGGAAAAGACATTTTCTTGAGCAAACAAACAAAACCTGAAAGGGCTGGCGGTGAACGGGACCGTCCCACCTGCGCGGTCGAAGGTTTTGTCGCATTTGGGACACTTGAGGGTCTTCTTGTTGGAGGTTTGGATGATGACGGGAGCCAGGCCCTCGGGGTAAAGCGGGCCCGGTGACGTTGGGGCGCGTGTCTCCACCCCAGGGACAGTTTGGGGGTCGGCCTCCATCGCATCTGTGCGTGGTCGACCCTCCGGCTCGTCTGGGGCACAAGCCTCGTCTTCATTCGCCCCTCCCTCGCCCAGCTCCATCGCAGGCTTGGAGGTCTCCATCGGATGCTCGGCTTGTTCGGGCGATCCTTCATCGCACGGTCTTTGCAGCGCCTCTCCTCTCTCGTGGGTGCACGCCGAGTTGACTCTCTGATACTTGGTGGGCGTTCGCCTCCTCCGAGTTGATCTCCGCGTGGCGGCGGTCGCCTTCTCCGTCTCGGCTGAAGTCCCCTGGCGGGCATCGGCGTTCCCCTTGGCGTGCTGGCCCCGAGGGGAGCTTGAGGGGTTCGCCTGGGCGCTCCCAGAAGAGCACAGGGAGTCGGGGCTGTGGATGTCCATGTCGCCAGCTGCCGTTTCGCGGGAGGCCATCTCCACCTCACGAGCCCCGGCCCCGCCCTCTTCCTGAATCGCTCGGGCCTGGTCGGCGTCTCCAGACAGGAGCTTCAGCACGTCCATCATGTCAAGGAATCGGGCCGCTCGGACGAGGGCCGGGAGATCCTTCTCCATGATGAAGCACTCAGACGTGTACAGAAGTTCGAGCAGGTGCTGGAAAACAGACTCCTCCACGTGATCCAGGGTCACGTGCGCCGCAGCAGGGTTTTTGGACAGCTCCGCGTGGAAGTAGCTGCTCCCGTGGGCCAGCACGACCTTGTGGGCGCTGTAGAGATTCCCCCCCACGGACACCATCACGTCACAGAACTGCCGCCGCGTCTGGTCCCTGTTCAGGAACTTGAGGAGGTTCTGGCCCTGCTGCGACATCATGAGGTGCCTGATCTTTAAGGGGCACTCCGGGGCGGTCCCAGGGGCCGGCTGGGCTCCGGGGCCCCCCTCTGCAGCACAGTCAACGCCGGGACCATCCTGCCTGCAGTGTTTGGAACCCAGAGGACTGTTACGCCTTTTCTTCATCGTTCCCGCTCACATTAAATCCTGCAAAACGCAAGAAAGCAGATCTCAGCTGCATTGGAGACCCTGCCCCGTCCCACTGTTGTCCCATTAACAATTAGCACGCAGCTCACTTTATCTGTCACCTTTTGATAAACATCAATAAGACAGGGCTGTGAAAGGCTGCAGAAACGCTTCATGACACGCTGCACAACGGCATCCCCCTGCTGTGCAAGAGCGTTTAACGCATTTATTACAAAAAAAAATTAAATGTTTCCACTTGGCCATCTCAGCCCCCCCCCCGGGGGGAGGTGGAGGTGTGGTGGGGGGGGGGAGCAGAATCCCAAAGTGTTTGCCGGGTTTGCAGGTTGGTTCTCCACCTCAAGGACCCCTAACGTGCTTTCGGCCCCCCCTCCGAGGAGAGTGTTGACAAACGACCTCCGCGGCCGCCCGCACATCAACGCCGGATTCCGGGCGTTCCGCCGCCGGAGTCTTACCTTCCGCCGACGGGCCGCGTCTTTAACACGACGCACGCCATGGAGCGTCACAAATAATGTGGGGAATAAACGGGGGAATAATAATTTCCTGAATATAATCGACGCCCCGCCTCCCCCATCCCGCTGACATCGCAACAAGCGCGTCGCTGATTGGCTGTTTAATGTTTTTGTCCTTTTTCGTGAAGCTTGTGGACGTTCAGGGGGGGCAGAAAAGAGGCTACGGGGCCACAACGTAAACGGGAAGATGCACACGGCGACGGACCGAGTTTCGTTGTTGAAACGTCCCCCGTGAAACGAAAACTCAGGACAAGAGTTGAAGGAGAACGGCGTTTGTTGTTCAAACGGGAGGCGCACGGGCCGAGAGGATTGTGGGTAATGTAGTCCAAGTGAACGTCACCGGCTAAGTATCACTTAATAAACCGCATTTAAATCGAATTTTATGGAAATCAGATATTTTATTTTCACTGCTGTGTTTGAATTCCCACTAAATTTGTGAAATCTTGATTTAAAATAATTTTCTTAGACATACTGGATGGCGCTGCTCTTGTTCCTTGAAGGACAGTTACAAGTGAAATGTAAGTTTTCATGTTAAGAGTGTATTTAATTTAAATGTATTTTACAGTTTGCCCCAAATTGTTAGTGATACACTTCATCCTGCATGACTTACTGGACGTGAGATGCACATCTAAGGTGATGCTTGTTGGATTGAAACACTTGTTTCTGTGTTTGTTTCTTTCTGGGGCCTCGGCTGCAGCTAAATCACACCATCTCACCCTGGCAGGCAGAGTTTTCCAGGTAAAGCCCGCCTGTGTTTATCAGAATTCTGCAGGGGAAAATATTTGGAGCCGCTCTAATTGCCGCCCTGGATAAACCCTTCCCTTCTCCAACACATTTAATGTGTAAGACACTATAAGTCCATTAGCTAAATCCCTCCTATCTGGCTTGCTGGGAGCCCTTGAGCGCACACATGCACAGATGAGGAGGTCTGGACATGGAGCTGCCCGCGCTGACGTTCCCTCGGCGTCTCCGACTGGACGTGAAGACATTCCCGGGCTTCTAACCGGAGAACTGGACGAGGAGGATGTTCAGCGCGCGCGCGTGGGTGTTCTGGGCGTTGTGTTCAGGTAAAGGTAGTCGCGGCTCTCTACCGGGGGGGGGTTGTTTCCTCCACTGCCGGCGTGTTTACGGAGGGCTGACGGGCACTCTCCCCTCTCTTAAGGTGCTCTTGGCAGCGAAGTCATCAGCGGATGCGAACAGCGGCCGTGCCAGAACGGCGGCGTGTGCGAGAGCCACGCGGGAGGGTTCAGATGCCTTTGCTCCCCACAAAGCCAGAACGGGCAGGTCTTCGGGGGGGACACCTGCGAGACCGCGCTTTCAGGCTGCGACGGCCGCCGGTGCGAGAACGGGGGGACCTGCACCCCGTCGCTCGCCGACGGTCGCCACACCCGCGCCTGCAGCTGCCCCGCCGGCTTCGCCGGTCCGGACTGCGAGACCTCCACCGTCTTCTCCTTCGAGGCCCGGGGGTACGTGTATGTGGACACCCAGCAGCGAGGCCCGGAGGCTCCGGTGAACGTGACCTTCAGCTTCAGGTCGGACAGGCCGGTCGGGACTCTGGTCCAGCACAGAGTGGACGACCTGGCCCTCAGCGTCGAGCTGCTGGACGGGCGCCTGTGCCTGCGCAGCCTCAGGGGTCCGGGACCCAGCACCCTGGTCCAAGAGCTGCCCGAGTACCTGTCGGACAGCAGGTGGCACAGGGTGGAGGCCTCCCTGGGGGGCGTGGTCAGCTTCATCAGGCTGATCTGCTCGGAGCACAACTGCACCGGGGTCTCGGCGCCCGAGGTCCGCCCGCGAGAGCCGCCCGGCGTTCTCCCCGAACCCGGAGACGCTCGGCAGGTTCTCTTCGTAGGCCCCGCGGGGGGGAGCTGGGGTCGGGACGGGGACGGCCGGCCGCCGGACTTCCTGGGCTGCTTCAGGGACGTGCTGGTGGACTCGCAGCTGGTGGTGCCGGGGGGCGCCCTGAGGGGTCCGGCGTCCAGGCCAACGTCACCGCGGGATGCAGCGACAGGGACAAGTGCGAGGAGGCCCCGTGCGAGAACCGGGGCCGCTGCGTGAGTCGGGGATGGAGGAGCTACGCGTGTGAGTGCCTCAGGCCACACGAGGGACCCAACTGCGCAGAGGGTAACACACACACACGCACACACACACACACGCACACACACACACATGCACACACACACGCACACACACACACATCCTCGTACTTCTGTCTTTTTGAGGACTTTCAGAAACAGACTTAAACCAAACCCCCAATCATCCAACCTAACCCCCTAACTATAACCCCTATCCTGACCTTAACTCAACCTAACCCTAACCATCCAACCTAACCCCCAACCATCCAACCTAACCCCCAACCATCCAATTTAACCCCTAATCCTAACCATCAAACCTAACCCAAACCACCAATTATCCAATCTAATCCCCTAATCATAGCCCCTATCCTAACCCTAACCATCCAACCTAAACTCCCCAATCATCCAACCTAACCTCCTAACCATCCAACCTAACCCTGACACCAACTCTAACATCAACCTTCAGTCTATTTCTTAGGGCCAGTTAAATTGTCCTCACCCCCCATAAATGTCCTCGCTTTGAGAGTAAAGTGTGGATTTTGGTACTCAGTATGCAGCAAGTACTAGAACACACACACACACACAAACATGCACACACACACGTGAATCCGCAGAATCCATGCAGTGGAATCTCATGTTTTTATTCTCAGTGGAGGGACACGCCACAGCAGCGGGAGCTCCTCTGCCTCGTGTTTCTAAATAAACTTCCGGATTAAACTCAAAACCTGCAGACGCGCTTAAGCCGCGCCTCTAAATAAGGGCTTAACTTCAACTTGACTAAATTTAAATGTTACCGTCGCTACGGAGAAACCAGCCACCGGTCTGCGGAGCTCAAATGAGCTTACGGTCGTGGAAATAGCCCTCCTTAGCCCGGCGAACGTTTGATCCCACAGCCTCTTCCTCCTCCCCATCGCACAGAGTACGTCACCGCCAGGTTTGGGAACAAGGGCCTGGAGAGCTACGCCGAGTTCTCCTTGGACGACGACCCCGGCGACACCGCCGCCGTCTCCATGTTTGTCCGGACCCGGCAGCCCAGCGGCCTCCTGCTCGTCCTGGCCAACGGCACCAGCCAGTACCTGCGCCTGTGGCTGGAGGAGGGCCGGGTCAGGGTCCAGGTCCACGCCTTCGAGACCCTCACGGGCAGGGCCGCGGTCAGCGACGGCCAGTTCCACCTGGTGACGCTGAGGCTGGCGGCCACCGAGGCCGCGCTGATCCAGTCGGCCCAGACCCAGGGCTCCCTGCGGGTCCGGCCCATCCAGGCCCGGGCCGGAGACCGGGCCTTCGTCGGGGGGCTGCCTGACCCCAGGGCCTCGGCCACCTTCGGCGGCTACTTCAAGGGGTGCGTCCAGGACCTGAGGATCAACGGCAAGCGGCTGCAGTTCTTCCCCATCGCGGCGCCCGTGGAGTCGTACCGGCTGGAGGGACTCGCCGGGGTGGCCCGGGGTTGCGGCGGCGACGACGCCTGCGCCGTGAGGGCCGCCGACCTGCGCCTCCCTCGCCCCGTCTCCCGTACCCGGACTCATGCCCTCTCTCTCTCTCTTCTTTTAACCAAGGTCAACCCCTGCCTCAATGGCGGAGTGTGCTACCCCATGTGGGACGACTTCATCTGCACCTGCCCCCCCAACACCGCCGGCCGGCGCTGCCAGGACGTCAAGTGGTGCGAGCTGTCTCCGTGCCCCGACACCACCGCCTGCCAGTCAAGCGCCCTGGGCTTCGAATGTGAGTGTCGCCCCCCCCCCCCCTGAGGGGGAACATTTTAGAATCCGCTGAGGCAGGGATAGACCCCCTCTGGTGATTAATGACATGAGGGGAGGGACTCGAGGTGGGATTCCTCTAAGACGTGTTAATCCCTGCTCAGCTGGGAAGTTGATGATGTCACATGTACATACACCGACACACACAGACACACACCGACACACACAGACACACGTGGGGACACCTTCGGGTGCTGATTGGAATGTCCTGTGGGACATTGGGACTTCGCCCTTGGGGGTTAAATACATCTTTTTGGGATTTAGTGGAAATAGATACTACTACGTGGTTCCCTTTTCTTCGCGCGGTCCAACGCTTCCTCAAATGTTTCCTCTCAGGTTTGTCGAACGTGACCTTCCGGGCCGAGAGCAGCGTTTTACCCTACCGGAGCAACGGGAAGATCGAGCGCCGCCTCGGCGGCGTCTCGCTCAGCTTCCGAACCAGGCGGTCAAACGCCACCCTGCTCCACGCCCAAAGGGGCTCGGACCGCCTCGCCGTCTCCCTGCTGGACTCGCGCCTGGCGGTGGAGCTCCGGGTCGGGGCCCGCCAGGTGGCGCTCCGGAGCCGGGGTCCGCTCTCCGACGGGGAGTGGCATGGGGCGGAGCTCCGCCTGGACCGGACCCCCCCCGCCTCCTGCTGGGTCTTGGTCGCAGATGGAGACGAGGAGGGGAGGAGCCTGCCTGGAGCGTCCGCAGGAGACCTGGAGTTCCTCAAGGGGGGGGCAGACATCTTCCTGGGGGGTGTCGGCTTGGACGCTGGGGCGAGGTTCTCCGGTTGCCTGGGGCCGGTGGAGATTGGGGGCCTTCCTCTCCCCTTCCACCCCGACACAGACCTGAAGCTCCCCAGGCCCCAGGAGGAGCAGTTCACCATGCTGGACGGCGCGGCGGCCCCCCACCACGGCTGCTGGGGGGCCGCCGTGTGCGCCCCCGACCCCTGCCAGCACGGCGGCACGTGCGAGGACCTGTTCGACCTGCACCGCTGCAGGTGCACCCCCGAGTGGACCGGCCCGGAGTGCCGGGAGTCCACCGACCGGTGCATCTCCGGCCCGTGCGTCCACGGGAACTGCAGCAACGCCCCTGGGGGGGGGTTCGAGTGCACCTGCGAGCCCGGGCACGGCGGCGAGCGCTGCGAGGTGGAGGCGGACCCGTGCGAGCACAGCCAGTGCGTGAACGGGGCCACGTGCCTCAAAGGACTCCAGAGCTACTCGTGCCTGTGCCCTCAGAACCTGACGGGTCGGTACTGCAGGTGGGTGTGTCCTCGACCCCCCCTCCAGGTCTCAGCTGAAGCTTCACTGATTCTTAAACTGCTCTCTTACAGCGAGAAGGTCCCCGACATCCCCTGGTACATCGAGATCAACCCGTAAGTAACGTGAACTTGGAGTGGGGGGGGGGGGGTCCAAACCCGGTCCCCGACCGTGTCCCTCCAGCTGATCGCGGCTCGTCCACCATTTTGTGTCCAGGCTCCCCCAGTTGCCCGTGACCTCGTGTAGGGGGGCGCGCTGGAACTACAGCTGCTTTAACGGTGGGAACTGCTCCGACCCGGACGGCTGCGTCTGCCTGCCCGGCTTCGCTGGACACTGGTATGCCCCCACCACCACCACCACCACCACCACCACCACGACCCCTGGGCCGCCAGGTTGACCCCCCCCTCCCCCCGTTTGTCTGGCAGGTGCGAGAAGGACGTGGACGAGTGCGCCTCGGACCCGTGCATGAACGGGGGCTTCTGCCTGAACTACGTGAACAGGTTCGAGTGCGTGTGCGACCTGAACCACTCGGGGCTCCACTGCCAGAGGGACATGAGCGACTTCTACCTGTACGTGTTCCTGGGCCTGTGGCAGAACCTCTTCCAGCTCATGTCCTACCTGGTGATACGCCTCGACGACGAGCCGGAGGTCGACCTGGGCTTCTAGCTGGACTAGACCCCCTCCACCCCCCCCCCCAGATGTGTGCAAGAAGGGCGGGCCCAGACCGTTCTCACTGAAAACCAGAGTTTAGTCTGTCCAGTGCCTTAAATTTACACATTTATCTGCAGAAAAGAGTTTATTACAACCTCCAGGTGTCCCCGGGTCAGAAGACGTTAGGCCCGTCTTGTCGCAGCATCGAGAACGAAGGGGTATAAAACAGACCGCTAATGTCGCAGGAGCGGGGGTTTCTCTACAAACTGAAATCTGCGGAACCCCGAGGTGGGTGGGGAGGTTTCACCAGGAAAAAAAAACAAGTTCATTCGAACAGGAAGTTTCAATAAATAAGGCTCAGTTCATCGTTGGCGATTGATGATGATGAGGGCGATGGGGGGGGCTCTCCTCAGTCCTGAAGCTGGATCCTGCAGTCGCACAGCTCCTTGTAGATCCTCTTGCGTATCTTTGGTATGTCCCGCTGCGAGAAGTCCAGAGGCTTTCCCAGCGTCAGGCATCGCGTGTACTGGCAGAGAGGCATTTCACAGTGAGCGCAGCTGAAAACGAGCAAAAGGAACAAGGAGGGCCGAAGCGTCCGTACCTCCAGGACGAACACCCCGCAGTCGTTCTCGTTGCTCTGTTGGGGGATTTCCTGAGTGGGACAGCAGGGGGAGACAAAACACCGCTTTGAGCTCGCTAGAATTGGCCCTCATGCCGCAGATTGGGGTCGGAGGAGGCAGATCTGCCCCCTTCGATGTTCATTGACGCATATATTTAATCGTTTTTGTTTGTTTTTTAAATATGGGCTGCCCTGACTAATCTAACCGACTGAGCAGCTACCTCGTCAAAGGAGACCGTCCAGCCGTTTTCGAAGGCCGCCTGCTTCCTCTCCTTCGCCTCCGTCATCAAGTACTTCAGGACATTCTAGCGGAGGTGAAGCGGGGAGGGAGAGAACGAGTGAAGGAGGGAGCCGCGACGGGCCGGGCCCCGAGCGTTTGAATCTGCCGTTACCCGGGCGACCTTCTGCAGGGCGTTGCCCTGCGAGTCGTAGAGGCAGATCCTCTTTCTGACGTTGTCGGCGGCCACCAGGCACCAGTGGACCTCCAGGTGGATGGGCACCAGCAGCAAACTCTTGGAGAACAAATCCACCTGCGGGGCACGCAGGTCGGATGAAACTCAGCGGCATTTTACCCCCCCCGGGAATCAGAGAAACGGGCGTGGGCCTGACCTGCTTCGTCCACCTCTTCACTCCGTCGTATCCTTTAGTCATGAGCTGTCTGTGGAAGAAGCTGTTGAGAAAATGGACCTGAGGCAGGAGAAGAAAACGCAGCTCGATTAAACCTCTTGGGGGGGGGGGTCGGGGGCTCAAAACGCGCAGGTGAGGGGTCACCTTGTGATTGGCAGAATCCATCATCAGCTCCCCGTACATGTTCATCACCTGAAACAGAGACAACGAGACCGTAACGCGCTGCCCAACGACCTCGACCCCCCCCACCACCAAGCACCCCCCCCCCACCTGGTCGTTGAGCCAGTTCTGGTCAGCCAGCGTGCACAGGTCGTCCAGGGTCAGCGTGTGTTTCTTGTAGACCACCTGGAAGGAGGGCACCGACTTCTCGACGATCGCGGTCCGGTACCGGTCGACCTCCGGGAAGATGGAGCTTTTGCTGCGAGTTGGGGGGGGGGGGGTAAAGCGAGGTCAGACGGAAGCCAGCGCTTGGTTACGGACTTTCCCTCCCAACAAACCTGTTGCTGAAATCCGTGTTAAACCTCCTCTTCAGGTGTTTTAATACATCCGTTTTCTGCAGAGGGATGAAACTTCCATACATTCTATAGAAGTTATCAAGAAACTCTACAGAAATGTGGAAATATTGTCATTTCAAACAGACGGAAAAAGCAGGAATTTGACTTTTTTTTCTTCATGATTTGGAAGAACGCCTACCATGGATGTCCTTCATCAGCACTTCCAGGTTCAGGGACGCGGGATGAGCGGCAGCGGCGGCCTCGGAGCCCCCGCGCCGCTCCGGCGTCCTCGCCTCCTTCGCGCTCGGCCTCGGCTGGACATTCTGAGAAGGTTCTGTACATTCACCAGCTCCCGCCGGAGCGTCCGCCTGGGCCCCCCCCCCGGGGACCGCGCGGTGGAGGAGACCGGACCCGGGGCCCCCGGCCCGGCCCGCTTTGTGCCGCTTCTGCGTCTTGTCGCCGAGGCGGGGGCTGCCGCAGCACGCCTGCTTCTTGGCCCTGAACAGAGCGAAGCTGCACTTCTTCTGCCTCTTCCTCCACATCCAGAGCTGCAGCTTGAAGTACAGCCGCCTCTTGGTCCGCCTGGTGAAGTGAGACACCCCCCTGATGGAAGACGTCAGCCCCTTCCGCCTCTTGAGGCACTTCCGCTCTTTGCCGGTGAGTCTGTGCTGGGTGCATTTGTGCATCTTGGGTTAACACAAATCTGGGCGCGTCCCGTTGGCTGCTGGGGAGACGTGCGGACGAGGCGACGGCTTCATTTGCAGGACTGCTAAGGCCTCGACGGCGACGTCCGTCTCCAGGCCATCGCCTGTATCCATTTGGAGAAGAGTAAAAGGGGGGGGGGGCACGACATGCACGTTTAAACGGAGCACTTGCAGCCTCCATCATCTCTGATGACGCGTGGACAGACGATGATATGTGGAAAAAAAAACACACTCCTCTGCAGCTACCCGCAACAGCTGACCATTTACCCCCTCCTTTAAGCCACAAGACGTCATAAAAGCGGATAACTTTTAAACGAATGAGCCGTGCGTTCTTTTTATTCGCGGCAGCACACATGTGCGTGCGTCCCGGCGCGCCGCCTTACCGGTGTCCAAACCTCAGGTCCGGGCCGATGGTCGCGGGTTAAACGCGGCGGGGGGGCGACGAGCGATGCCTGCGGGGCTCGGCCGCGGTTTTGGACGAGCGGTGCCGCCCGGTCGGAGGAAGCATCAGAAAGTGGAGACACGCCGGGACGCGTGTTTTATCCGTCACGGCTGGTAAAGGTCGTACGGGGGCCCGGAGAGGCCAGAAAGGACGAAGGGCGAAGCGGTTCGGAGCGGCTTTGTTCGCGCAATTTCACGAGTGAAGATGCCCCTTAAATTCACACGATTTGTCACGATGGCCCTCTTTAAAGGGTAAAAAAATTTTAAAAAATTGTATTTTACATCCCCTCCTAAAGTGGTGCTATTTCTATGAAGCATCATGCTCGTTAGTTTCAGATAAATTCAAAGGTTCATTAAAAAATATGTGTGAAGTGTCAGATTCTGAGGAATCTTTTTACAGCAGACTACAGTCAAACTGCAATTTAGAAAAATCTATTCATTTAATACGTCTAAATCGGCTTTAGCTGTCTCAGCATTTTTTTTTTTTTTGTGGGATTTAGACATCAAACCAATAAACGTTATTGTTTGTCATTGCTTCACTGCTGACATCCATTTGAGGAAAAGAACCAACATTTCACGTGAACTGATCTAATCAGAAGGTTATCTCGCCTCATATCCTGTTGCTGACCTGGATCGACATTACTGACTGTACGTGGGTTCGTCGCAGAGCAAATATGGGGGCAGCAGAAGTGACTGTCCTCCCTCAACTATGTCCCCCCTGCAGGCAAATGTCCTCTTCACTGAGGTGTCATTGAGCAAGTCGGCCGGACCCCCGCCGACACCGAGGTCCTGCAGCTGCAGGTCTGACCCCCCTAAACAGGGACAGCTGCTTGTTTGGATGTTTTGATCTAAACTCCTATATGGACAGTCAAAAAAAATGGAAAAAAAGTCCGGTTTGGGTGGACGAAACCTGTAGATATGGAAGCTGGGGGGGGCAGGCGGGGGGTGACCCACCATTCATTTAAACTAAAGATAAGTTGTCCCGCACCAGACTTTGTCTGACTGCATTTGTCTTGGCAAAGATCCTAAAATTGGGCTGCAGCCCCCATGTGACGCATGAGTCAGGAGGGACTCCGCTGATGTTTGACTTGGCTCCGCTTCCCTGTTTGAAGTGCAAGATATATAAACGTCAGCCTGCGTGAATCTGCCTCTGACGAGTCCTCTCTGCTCTGCTTTACGACACTTCTCGATCGCTCATCGTCTCCAGGCATGAATCTCCTGAGCGTCTCCGTGGTCCTGGTGCTCCTGGCGGGGGCGTGGGGGCAGACCAACACGCGGTCGCCTTCGTGCGACTCCGCCGAGGCGGAGGAGGCCGCCCTGGCGGCTCAGGATTACCTCAACGGCCAGCACACTCACGGCTACAAGTACACGCTGAACAGGATCGAGGACATCAAGGTCACGGCTTTGGTGCGTCAGTAGGTCCTCGTCTTGTTAGAGGTGGAGGCAGCAGACTAGGATGATGTTAATCGATGCTTATTTATACTTGATTGTCAGTCAGGCACTCCGGAGTTCGTTTTCCAATTTGCACGCTTGTCTCTTCGAATAACTTCTTTTGGACCCCTAGCCCGATGGAAACAGCACCTACGTGCTGGACATTGAGCTGCTGGAGACTGACTGTCACGTGCTGGACCCAACGCCCCTCGCCAACTGCACGGCCCGGTCCAAGGCGCTGACGGTGAGACCGCATCTACCTCGCGTGTTAGGATAGAAAAGCGGGGCGCAAACTGTCCGGTCCTGACTGTGACTCGTCTCCCGTCAGTCGGTCGAAGGCGACTGCACTGTGGTGGTGAAGAAAGTGGGGGGAGCCCTGACCGTCACCGCGTTCAAGTGTAAAACGGAAGGTAGGGCCTCGGCACCGCGTCCCGACACGTGAGCACGGCCGCACGTGTCTGACCTGCACGTGTCTGTCCCGGGGGACAGAATCGACAGAGGACATGTGCCAGGGCTGCCCCACCCTGCTGCCCCTGAACGACACCACGGCGCTGAACTTTGTTCACGCCTCTCTGGTCACCGTCAACAACAGGACCGAGAACATCACCTACTCCCTCCTGGAGGTCGGGAGGATGTCCGCGCAGGTCAGCCCCTGACTAACCCGCTCAGCCCGAGTCCCTTCCACCGCATTTCAACAGCCGCCGCCTCTTCGGTGATTTCAGGCCGTGTCCGGGGGGCCGCTCTACGCCGCCGAATACATCATTGCTGAGGCGAATTGCACCAAGTCCTGCACGCCCCTCCTCGATGCCACGGCCGTAAGTACCGAGGCTACCGTTTCCTGAGCTATAAAAAATACGAAATGCCTGACGGGGGTCTTTGTCCATTAGGCTCGCGGTATGTGTTATGCGAACGGCCGAGGCGCGGCTCACACAGTGGTCTGTAGGATGTTTCCAGCTCAGGTAAAACGCTGCTTCGAACTACCTCAGGTGTTTTGAAAAGCAGATACCGCAACGCTGCCCCACCGTCCATTTTCTAGGTGCCTGCCGCAGATCCCAACATGACTGCTCCCGCCTCGCCGCCCCACGCCCACCCCCATCACCACCACCACGGCTTCAAGCACCACAAGCTCACTGCCCTCCACAACCCCCACCTGAGCGGCCTTCTGTCCTCGGAATCCACAGAATCAGCCGAAGTGGTGCCCGTCGCCACGTTCGGGGGCACGCCGGCCCCAGCCAGCGCATCGTCCTCGGACTCTGACAGCACGGCGGCCCCAGAGGCCGATGCCCCCGCCCCTATAGTGAAGAGGGATGTACCTGCTGAACCCATGTCGCAGGTGAACCCCGTTCCCCTGGTGCCGCTGTGCCCAGGAAGGATCCGACACTTCTGAGTGTTTGGATTTCAGACTTTCCCCCCCCTCAAACTCCACTCAACAGTCTAGACTAAAAATCACTTTCAGTGGTTGAACCACACAGGAGCTAATCATTCCAAAGCAACTGTAAATTATAATATTTGTATCTGAATAAAAGTTGGATCATAAAAACTAAAGTTTCCACCGTACATGTAACAGTTAACTTTTAGGCAAAGTGAATGATTAACCTTCTATAGTAGACTTTGAATAAACGAATCGATTTAGTCCTTCCTGGGATTGCAAAATAAAATTTGCTTTATGTGTTGACCCATGCCATCGTTTTCTCATGAACCCACTCGCAATAAAACACTACTTAACAGTTCTAATCTGTTTCTACAAATATTCTGTTGTTCAGCTCAACTCTTAAAGTCAAGGATTCTGAGGAAGGGGAGGGTAATTAGGGGCCACTGGATCCCCAGGCTGATCCAAGGGTCAATGTTCAGGAAGTACTAGTTAATGGTAAAGCAGAATAAGCACGCTGGTTCAACTAGGACAACCCCAACAGCTGATGTGAGCTTTGAAATGTAAAGCAAACCAAAGTCAATTTGATTAGGAATTAAACTGGGGTCACAAGTTTCAGTCTTTTATTTCAGTGACGGAAACTCAATTCTGCTCCTGACTTCCTCTCCGTGACGCGTCAGTTCTGTTGAAGAGACGCACATTAGTAAAAACAAATGAGTTTCACATCAATAACTGCAGCGTACCTTTGCTTTCGGCTTGGCCGCTGAACCCAGGCGGAACCTTTTGTTTGGATATTGTTCTTGTCCAGAAATCTTTAAAGAGCAGAAGCGTTACATAGGCTGTACCAGAGATACAAGATAAGGGGGGTATAAGAGACTTACTTGAAAAGGAAGTGGGTTTTCCCTTTGCCCATTGATGGTGTTCAGTTTTTTCATTTGAAGGTCTCAAATTTTTCAGACTTTTGTCACCCTGACTCCTTCCATGATGAACGAGGTGCCTCAAAGCGAAGGGTGGCTTACCTGGTGGGCCGCGCTGTAGCAAGAGGTAACCATTAGTCTCAGAACTGCCATTTATGAGTTGGTGGTCTTTATTAGTCGAGTGGCTTGCAGGTGGCGGTCTGGGGAGGGCCGAGACGTTTTGATCAGGCACTGGAGCATCTTGGAGCTCATGAGGGGGCCAAGATCGGACCCCAGCGATGGGTTTAGGTTGCTGGGTTGGCACGTGCTGTTGTGTTGGACCGAAAAAATTTGCCATTGCTGCATAATTAATTTTCCCTGGTGATGACTGATATTGTCCCTTAGGAGGCTGCATCATGTGTGGGCGATGCTGTGGAACTGGATTTACTGGTCCTTTTCCTGAAGCCCGACCTGCAGAGAGTGGTGAGTAAGACCAGTATTGACTGGCTACTTGGGGGTCCACATAGGTGATTGCTTGCTCAGGGCTTACAGGAAAACTTTCTGGAATTGCACGACTGCCACCTGGTGGTTGGAAATATAGCTGCTTTACATTTTCTGGCAGAGGTGGTGAAGTAGGTTGATTTGGCCCCTGAGGAGCTGGAGAACCTGAGCCATCATCCAAACCAGGAAAGACAACGATGGGGGAAAAGGGCAGACCTGTGTATACTGGAGGTGCATCTCTGCTGTCCGCAGGAAGGATATGATGGTGGTGCTGATGCTGATGAAAAGCAAATTGAGGACAACAGTTACCAAATCCAGACGGACAGGTGCAGTATAAAGATGGGATATGGAGAGAGCCTTGTAGGGCGACTAAGCCACCACCAACAGAAGGTTCCTCGGGGTTCTGGTCCTGGTTTTCAGCATACTGAAAAAACGATATATCACTTGGCTGAGGTGGATATGCAGGATAGACCAGTGGGTATCCTGGACCCTGAGGGTCACCAGGCTTTGGTTCTGGCTGAGGGGGGTAAACTGGTGGATAACCTGGACCCTGAGGAATACCAGGCTTCTGAATAGCAGGTTTTGGCTGAGGGGGGTATGTGGGGTAAACCGGTGGATAACCTGGACGCTGAGGAGTACCAGGCTTCTGAACAGCAGGTTTTGGCTGAGGGGGGTATGCAGGATTGACCGGTGGGTACCCTGGACTCTGATGAGCACCAGGCTTTGGTTCTGGCTGAGGGGGGTAGACTAGTGGATAGCCTGGACCTTGAGGAGTACCAGGCTTCTGAATAGCAGGTTTTGGCTGAGGGGGGTATGTGGGGTAGACTGGTGGGTGATATGGATGCTGAGGAGTACCAGGCTTCTGAACAGCAGGTTTGGGCTGAGGGGGGTATGTGGGGTAGACTGGTGGGTAATATGGACGCTGAGGAGTACCAGGCTTCTGAACTGGAGGTTTTGGTTCTGACTGAGGAGGGTATACAGGGTAGAGCAGTGGACAGCCTGGACCCTGGGGAGAATCAGGTTTCTGAACAGCAGGTTTTGGCTGAGTGGGGTAGACCGGTGGGTAATATGGACCCTGAGGAGTGCCAGGCTTCTGAACTTGAGGTTTTTGTTCTGGCTGAGGGGGGTAAGTGGGGTAGACCAGTGGACACTGAGGAGCACCAGGCTGCTTTTCAGGCACTGGCTCAGGATATGAGGGACGGAGAGGTGGGGCTTCAGGTTGTTGATGTGGGTAAGGATAATAATTATAGAAAGACCAGTACATGCTCTGGGAAAGGTCAGGCTGATGGTTTTCAGGTTGTGGTTGAACAGGAATGACAGGAGTAAATTCTTCCTTGACCTGAGGAGCACCTGGCTGCCGTTCTGTCCCTGGCTGAGACTGTGAAGGATAAAAAGACTGGTCCACTTGGCCAGGAGCATTGGGTTGCTCAACAGGTTTTTCAGAAAATCTGTGTAGAAAAGTGTGATGTTGCTGGTATACATTTCCCCAGGGATTCTCAAAGACTGGTGGTGGTGGTTGCTCAGGTACTGTTTGAGGGTAGAGCAAACCAATATTCACTGGGGGAACTTCAGATGGTGGTGGCTGTGGGTCTTCATATCCCTGCAGAGGCAGAAATGTTAGATGTTAGTTTCCCCTCAACCCAGAGGAGTAAAAATAATTCAGGCCATCTCTGTCAAGGTGTATAGGTGATATTTCACCCATTTGTTTGGTTCTTCCATTTCATCTGACCATTCAGGCTGAGTTTCTGAGAAGGATGGACAGGAGACGGTACTTATTCCATCGCCAGACACTTCCAAGGTGTACATGCCATTCTGAAACCGGAAACAAGAGAGGGTTTTCACCCGAACCACCTTTGTATATGTAAATTTTCCCTTACATTTTTCTGCAGACAGAATCTGTAGTCCACAGAGACAACCACACCTTCAGGATGTTCCACCACACCGAACCCACATCGCTGCGAAGCCATCATCAACGGCTCCCAGGTACCGCTGACTGCAACCCGCCAAACACTTAAAACCCTCTGCAGAAGACTCCCAACTTTACACCCAAACCTGGTAAAACTCACCATTTAATTGAATTTCTGAAGGGGGCCAGTCCATTTTCAGGACCATGCCCTCAGCGTAGCAGGTGACCATCGGGTGGTTGGACGAACACTGTCTGACCTGTGGACACGACATCCTCACCGGGAGCCCCAACCAGAGCATGGCAAGAACATAGTTGTCCTCCTGAAACCAGCGAGAGAAGTTCAAGTTGCAGTACCCAAGTGGAGCTAGTAACAAGGGGAGCCGAGTGTCCCACCTCCTGAGCGACAAAACAACCATCATAAGGTGCAATCACAACTAAATCCTGAAGCGTTGACTTGACGGTGTATCCGCAGCTGGACGGCAGCTTGGATAAAGACAGTGGTGACAGGCGCCTTCCTGGGTGATAAATTGCAGGGTTTTAAAAAAAGAGGGAACGCTTAATTAACACCCCCAAAAGAGCACCGTTAAATACCCCTGTCGATCAGGAACAGAGACCCTGGCGTGGTGGCAGAGTTTTGGACTTCAAGCTTCATGGAATCTGCCGAACATTCCACCCTCGGCTCCATTTTCAGGATCTGTTCCACTGTGTCACCGGGCCTCTGCTCCACAAACCCAGCACCCTTCCCTGGGGGTCGCATCCAACCTTTTTGGGAACATGTTTAATCAAAGTAGGTAAAAACCTCATTAACTGAGCACCACCTACCCATGTCTGCCTGGTAGCCTTCATCAGCAGCAGCGGGGTGTTTACCCCACCTTTCGGACCCTTTCAACGGCCAAGAGTTTTCCCCAATTATGAGCCTTCCGTGGTGGGTGTGAGGGTCAGTGCCTTGGTCTCCCGTTGAATTCCCCCTCGAGTCTCCTGAAGTTTCCGGGTTTACTAGTCGCCCGCAGCTCCCAGTAGCAACGAAAAGCAGTGCCACGCACAAGCCAATATCGCCCCCGTTACGCGCCATAACGACAAATGAAGAGAAAGCGCCGCACAGTCAGGTCGCCAGCAACAGCTTCCTGAGAAGGTGGCGTCAGGGTTGGACCGGAGCTTTAGATCCGGGGCCTGATTGAGGCAGCCGGGGCACCTGACGGCAGCAGCTGGAGTCAATCCCACAATCGGTGACCGGGAGGTGGGAGCCGACAGGTTAGTGCTTTTAGGTCAGAGCGGTCATCTTTAATCCCAGAGATTAAATCTGGGAGCCAAGGCGGACCCAGGAATCAGTTCTGTTCATACGTGATGTAAACTGTCCCATTCTGATGGGATACATTTCATCACACTACCGCTACCTGCGGCTCATTTTAGTGATTGTTTTTCAGATATATTTAAGGACCCGCTGCTACACTTATAAGATAAAAGCCCCTGGGAGCCTCCAGAACCCCCCCTCCCCACCCCCCCAACAAAAAAAGGTGACCAAAGGGTTGCAAATTCATTTTTCTGCCATTTAATTCTGTACATATTCCACAAAGTCTGGAGATGATCAATGACAAAATATCCCTTTTTTTTTCCTTGGTTTTTTTTTTCTTCCCGGAAAGTGCCGTCAAACGTTCACTGGTTGCTGGGGGGGCAGCAGCTGAAAACCCAACTGGGTTAGTATCAACAGATCATATTTTATGGCACAGGATACACAAGTTATAGTCAGAAAACTTTCACAAGACAGCTTACAAATGTTCTTAATCCAACCAACACCGTCCAATGTTTAGTGTACAAGACATTTTTTAATATACTTCTAAGTACCGTACTATGAATACACCTCTGATGACTAAAGCACAAGGCAAAGAATTCCGAAGTGTGGAGTCCAACAGTCGACACGTATTCATTCTGGAGCGGGGGGGGGCGATGTTCGTCAGTTAATGAGCAATGGATCGCTTAAGTGTTCGAGCTCTAGGAAGCAGTTAGATGGTTTACAGTCAATGGGGGGGGGAGCGTGGTCAGATGTGTTAGAGAATGGCGTTCCTCTTGGCGAGCTGGTCTGGAGGAGGTATCTGACTCCACCGGGGGGGGCAGGTGTCCAGGTACTCGTTATGGAGTGCATGCAGTCATCTTTTTAGGCCCTCACATGCTGGCGGGTTGGGGGGGGGTATTGTTCCGTGATTCCTACATAGCAGCCACCACGATTACATGTGTACTTCCCCTGGGAATGCGGCGCGCAGTAAAATGCGAGGCGAATCGGAATCTGTGTCACATTTTTATTGGATTTTGCCAGCTTCTTCTTAATAAACACTTCCATGAACATGCCATTGCTGCAGTGCCAGAAAACATGAGAAGTACAATGTTAACGTGGGGGGGGGGATTCAAATTTAATTAAAAAAAAAACAAGAGGGGGAGGGGCTGTGTATAAAAGTAGACTGGGGAGGAAGTGGACATGGTAAGCCATCTAATCCTGGACGTGGTGTAAACACAATGCGGTGGTGAGGAGGAGGAGGAGTGCGCTGCTAAGTTGATGGAGTGGTGGAGAGGTTCTTAATATCCCCACTTCCTCAGGCCGTCGGCCATTGAAAATGCTTTCTTGTTAAGCTTTCCACCGTGGGCCGCCTCCTTTCCCATGACAAAAACCAATACCGAAGCACACCAGGACAAAAAAAAAATTGAAGAGTTGACCCCCCCCCACCCCCCGACAGGATGCCCGGGGGGAACAAAGGTGACACAGTATCTCTTCTGTCTCTCTTCCATTTATTTTTCCTTTTTTTTTTTTTTTGTCCCTCAAATTTTTAATCTAAGAGAGCTTGAGAACATTAAAAGCCTGAATCCCTCAAGTATTTGGCCATTGAGTAAGCCTTCTTATTCAATCCGCCTCCGTGGACCCCTTCTTTGCCCATTACAAGAACCAAAACTGCAAGAGAAAAGATAAAGGGGAAAAAAAAGGACAGTTAAGAAAGTAGCGAAAGAGCATTCCAAGCAAGAAATGAACAGGAATGTGTCAGCCAGAGGTTTCGCTGCGACCACGCCGACGCCCAAAGGGTCCCGATAACCGGCGAGTCCGTCTTATTTACAGGTTCGTTCCTCACCGGCTGCAGCGGGAAGCTGAGCTCAGGTTGAAGAGGAGGAGAAATGCTTAAAAAAGGGTTTTTCATTAAAGCACAGATTCCCCTTGAAAAATGGAAAAAGGGAAGAGAAGCCGAGGAGTCCCCCCACCAAGGACCACAAAGGCAAAGAGAGCTGTCGGGCAAACCCATCTTAAACTCATTTAAAGGCTTTAAATGTTGTTCCAATCTAACGTTGGACTAAATCTGCAGAATTACCTCTCCCAGCCTTCCCCACGGAGATGTTGTACGTGGGCTCCCCGCCTTGGCTCTTTGTCCTGATGTCCATCGTCCAGTCCCCGTCGTCCTGGAGGCTGTCCCTGAGGACCGAACACTTCTTCGAGCCCAAGGTGAGACCGCTGGTGTAAAAGGTCTCCCGGTCCTTGCCGATGATCACGTCGATTTCTTGACACTGCGGGGAGGAAGCGGGGTTTTCACGACATCCGGCAGCCCCGAGGCTCGGAAACGCGAGCGTCCAAAAGGAGGAAACGGAGGTAAATGATCACCGCGTTGCCTTAATTGACGTGAAAAACGACGAGAAAAAAATAATTTAAGCCATTAAGAAACGCTTTAATGCGCTCGAATGCACCGACTGCAGCAGTTTAATGCAAAATAAAAAATAAAGTTTGGATTCCCTCACAGCTACCTTGACCCCCCCCCCCTCCCCCCCACCGCGGCCATGCAGAACGAAACGATGATTACCATAATCTAGAGATTACCGACCGAGGCCCGCACTCATCACAAACCCGCTCTAATCCCGCAGTTAAACGCAAAACGTTACCCGGTCTGCAGGAGGGGGGGGGGGGGTTCGCCGTTGTTGTCGGTTTGAAATAATAACGGGCGGGTGGTGGTGGGGGGGGGTCCTGCAGGGCTGGTGCAGGAGCCCGAGCCCGGTGATCCGACCCCCGGCTGCAGCGGCTTAACGTTAGCTCACGCCGTGCACACAAAAGCGTGCACGTTATCCCCCGACGCAGACCCCCCCCGTCTGCTCCCTGGACCCCCCCAGACCACAACCCCCACCACCTCCACAACCCCCCACCACCACCCCTTGCGTCTTGAAAAGCGCCCGACGCGCAGCGGCCCCGCGGTGCGCGTCGGAGGGGCCCCCCGCGTCCGAACCGGGGGGGGCAGCAAGGCCACTGGTGTGTGTGTGTGTGTGTGTGTGTGTGTGGAGGGGGGGGACAGGCCGGATAGCCTGGGCTCGTTAGCCGGCTAGTCCTCGCTCCCGTCCGGCGCTATTCAACCTGCGCCGCGGAAGGTGACAGCGCGGCCGGGCCGCGCCGCGCCGCGCCGGTCCGGTCCTCCACCCCCCCCCCTCTCTCCCCCTCTCCTCCCCCCTGCACGCATGCATGCACGCTCCCCGGCCCGGCTTTGTCCCCACCCACGACCCCTTACCGTGATATTGTTGAAAGTGCCCCCGGCGTGCGCCGCCCAGACGTATTTGGCGTCCGTGTACCCGACAATGGCGCTATCCTGACAGCTGCCATCGGCCATCAGACTGTCCACGTAGCTCTGCCAAGACATGCTGGAAAAAAAAAAAAGGGCGTTTTTTTTTTTCCCCCCCCGATTTTTTTTTTTTTGGTGTGTTTGTGTTTTGTTTTTTTTTTTTTTTTTTTTCTTTTAAAAAAAAAAAAAAAAAGAAAGAAAGAAAGAAAGAAGACGCCGGAGCTCCGGAGGCGAGACGAAGCGAGGCGGCGGGGGAGAATTTGGAGTCTCCAATGGAAGCCACGCTCCGGCGCTGGCCGACGTCAAGGCTGGGGCGGCGGTGCGGCGGCTGGGTGTAGTCCCGATCAGATCACTCCGCCCCGGCGCTTTTATGGCGGCGGGCGGCGGAATAAAGGAGCAGCTCCGTCTGAGGGGGGGGGGGGTGTGTGTGTGTGTGTGTGTGCACGGGGAAGGGGGGGTGGGGGTGTGTGTGTGTGCACGGGGAAGGGGGGGTGTCTTTGCGCATATTTCATTCATTTAATCCCCCCCCGTGCAGAATAGACGCCGGGGGTTTTGTCACATTTTGTGGCAGACCCCCCCCCCATCCGACCCCCCCCACACACACACACACAAAGGTAATTGGATTTTATCTCCAGTGTAAACTGGGTTGCCGATCAGAATGTTTCGTTTTTGTAAAGAGAAAAGCACAAAAAAAAACCAAATAAAAATAAAAAACCTGATCAGATTTGGTGATGGGGATGGAAATAATTGGCCGCAGTTCTCTTGTCTGACGGGAGGGGGCGCTGCGGTTCGTTATTTTAAAGGGGCAGTTCGTCACAATAATAAAAAAAAAATCAACAATAGCGTGGTTGTTTTTAATACCTACTGCCTTTCTGTGGAGGCGATAAATTAAGATCAAAGGACTTCCCCAAACGCATCGAAAAATGATCAAAAGGAAAAGTTACAGGCTTTGTTCACTGCATAAAGGCTGGAGGATATCTCTAAGCCTTTAGCCAAGCACATCGACTAAATAGTGCTGAACACCCTTTTTTTTTTTTTTTTTAGTTGGAAAATTAAATTTAGGTTATCTATATTGCTTTTCTAAGCCACGAAAATCACGTTTTGTGAATGTATGTCCCAGTTCTGTCCGCTAGGGGCAGTGCACACTGCGTTTCGCGCCCCCAGGATCTTTAAGATATAAAACCCTAATAACTATAATCCAGGCATTTACGAACATAAAGACGTTTAATCGCTCACAAACGCAACGCCGCCTTTTGTCATCATTGTTAGTATCGCGGAGTTCCGACAGAGATTGGAAATGCGTTGTAACATTAATTTGAAAGCATATTTAAAAAAATAAACGCATCACTCGCTCATGAGCTAAAAGTTTTAACAATTTAAAAAAACAAAGAAGAGTTTGACTCGAATTGTGTGTCGCGGCCCCTGAGGAGGGGGGGGGGGCTTTTTTTTCCTCCTCTTTCTCTTTTTTTCCTCTCTTTCTCTTTTTTTTCCCCCTCTCTTTCTCTTTTTTTTCCCACCGTCCGCGAAGGCGTCGCGTCGGCGGGTATTCACGAAGCCGCGCTGCGCCGTTTGCGCGGCGCAGCGCGGCGCTACCCGCCATGCAGCGCGGCCGCGCTACGACATAGCCATCTTGTCGAGAGCGGCCGAGGCGAGGGAGGCGACGGCCGCGCGACAGACTCCCGCTCAGCGCCTCGAACCGCGGGCACCGACGGGGACCAGCCCCCCCCCCGAGCCTCACCGGCGGAGGGTCCAGCGGCAGGTGGCCTTTTTTTGTGTTTTTCCTCGCTATTTCTCCCCTCCAGGGGGAGGGGGGGGGGACTATGCCTCGTTCGCCCGTCCCGACGGAGGGGGGGAGTGTGCCGCAGCCCTCGCTAGTTAGCTCCGCCGGGGCCCTCCTCGGCCCGCCCGTTGCCGGGCAACACGCTCTGCGACACCGGCCGTTCGAGGCCGGGCCGGAGGGGGGGGACCCCAGACCCCCCCCCCACCACCACCACCACCCCCCCCCGGGGGACCAGACGAGGGTCGCATTGCGTTATGAGCTCAACGCAACAGGAGACCGAGAGAGGACGAGCGATGACGTAGATTCGCCTCGATATCAGGTAGATCTAAGAAGCGATATAAATGCAGGTGCCGTGTTTAAAATAACCCGAGCTCTTTTTTTTCCGCCCCCCCCAACACAGACGGAGGACCAGCACACGGCGAAACTCCTTTTTTTTTTTTTTTTTTTTTTTTGTGTCTCTCTCTCCCCGGTGTGTGTGTGTGTGTGTGTGTGTGAGATATCGGGTCTAAATATGTCGAAAATGCCGGCGAAGAAGAAAAGCTGTTTCCAGATCACGAGCGTGACTCAGGCGCAGGTAGCGGCCACGGGGGCCGCCGACGACACCGAGAGCCTGGAGGACCCGGACGAGTCCCGGGCCGAGGACGTGTCCTCCGAAATGTACGACGTGTCCCGACCCGAGTACGAGCCGGGGGGCGACAGGAGCTCGTCCGAGGAAGCCCTGAACAGCGTCGGGGAGCCGGAGGCGGCCCCGCAGGGCCCCCCCGCCGGTGAGTTCAGGAAGGCCGGGGCGCCTGGTTCGGCCCAGGGGGTCGGGGGTCCCTCCTCGTCCCTCCTCGCCCAGCCCGGACCCCCGCAGCAGCAGCAGCAGCAGACGACGCCCAGTGGGCCGGCGAGCGCCCCCCAGCCCGCCGCCTCTTCCGCCGCCGCCGCCGCCACCACCACGGCGGGCTGCACGTCGAGGTTCAGGGTCATCAAGCTCGACCACGGCATCGGGGAGCCCTTCCGGAGAGGCAGGTGGACGTGCACCGAGTTCTACGAGAAAGACTCAGAGGGGTCGGCCGCAGGTAGGACTGCAGACAACGCCAGGCACGCCGCCACGGCAGCGGCGGCGGCGACGACAACGGACCCCGCCGCGGACGCCGGGGTCGCCCCCTCGCCGCACTCGGGTCAGGGCTTCGGCTCGGGGCCGGACGCCTCGCTCTCGTCGCCCCGGATGCACTTAATGGACGTCGTCTCGCAGCAGCCGCTCCACCGGGGGCCGCCGGGCGTGAGCAAGCCCGCGGGGGGGCTCCAGGCCTCCGGAGCGTTGCCCGCCGGGCAAAACGGGCTCTCGCAGCCGGGCGCCCTCCTGCAGAAGTCCCCCATCATGCCTCCCTCGGCCCAGTCCATGACGTACTCTCTCCAGCAGCAGCTCCCTGTTGGCCCCCACCTGGGCAGCCAGTCGGATTACTATCAGCAGCAGCAGCCCCCCCCCATGTCCAACCTCTCCATGGGACAGGGACACGCTCCGGTCTTACCGCCTGCTTCCGGAGGAGCTCCTGATGCTGCGGGAGGAGGAGGAGGAGGAGGTGGGGGGTCCGTAATGTTTGGACAGCCAGCTGCTGGGCTCCTGCAGCAGCCCGGGGCGGTGGGGGGGCCCTCGTTGACTGGCGCCCCCACCATCATGGGGCCGCCCCAGCCCCACGGCCTCCACTCCTCGTCGTCCAGCGTGCAAAACGTGCCTGCCGCCGCGGCCAGCTCCGGCTCCAGCGCGGCCCCCGCCTTGCCCCCGGGTCACACCAAGCCCTCGGCGGCTCTCGGGGCGGTCGCCGCCGCCGCCGCCGTCTTCGGGTACGCGGAGGGCAGCGACGGACCGAAGGCCGAGGGCCCCGCCGGTGCGCAGTCCCCCGTCGTTCCGGGGAAGGAGCCGCTGAAGCCCCTGATGCCCGAGAGCCTGCAGCTGAGCGCCCCCACCGTCAACAGCCTCTTCGGGATCCAAATACCAGTCGACGGGGACGCGGACAGGTAAATAGCCCCCCCCCCCAGTCTTAACTTCCCTTTACCCCTCCAGCGGCACCTCGGACGAACGGCCCCAGCGCCGGGAACGCTTGGGATTCCCTCAGCGTTTTTCCTTCACTCGTTTCGGCACCTTAAACACCTGCAAGCGGACGTCCGTGGGCGGGGCCAGCACCAGGGGGCTTTCTCCGATGTTTGTGCGTCGCGGGCAGATCGGGCGAAGTTGGACCGGGGGCCGGACCTCTGGAATTTTTTGACGTGTTTAACATTCCGGAAAATTATCTGCTGCTGTAAGCGCGGCGGGTTCGACCTCGGCGCTTCCTGTCTACAAAGAAACCGTCAATTACCGGGGGATTACTCTCGACACCGGGGGTTAAACCCCACCCCCCCACCCCCCGATTAGCACCTCTGGCCCACGCCCGAGGTGTCGTATATTCGAGGTGTCATATACTCCCGCCACCCGCTGAGCTTCGGGGGACAGGTTTTCCGTGGAAGTGCGCGTGCTCGTCCGCCGCGGAGGCTCCGACTCCCGGGCTGATAAGAGCGGGTGTCTCTTGCGACAGCCGGGTCCTATCAGACACTGAGCAGTAGTCTTTCCACTGTGTCCCTATTCTGTCGATAAGAAACCTCACCAGCGGGGTGTGTCGTGTGTACATGTGTGTGTGTGTGTGTGTGTGTGTGTGTGCGCCCCCCCCAGGCTGCACTTGTCTTACTTTTTCCTGTTTCGCAACACAATGCGGGCTGCCTCCCTCTCTCTATTTCAGGCCTCTGGGCATTGTTGGAGGCCCCCGGCCCGCAGGCGGGCCCTGGGACAGATGTGGGCCCGCTGGGGCCGCGGTTCCGAGCTGGTGTTACTGGGTTTGGGGGACCAGTGCGACTGTTGCTGGTGGCGGCCTGGTTTTTGTTTCTAAGATAATGAGGCGAAGGCTGTTGAAGCGTGTTGAACCAGAAAACAAGCGTCCTCCCGCTTCCGGGGCCGGAGCGTGTCCGTGGATTCACCACACGCCCACGCCCCCCCTCGTCACCTGAGACGAGGGCTCGCCCCCCTGCCCTGTGGGGGGGGGGGGCGCTGGGCTCCTACGGTACGTGTATATTCTCAGTTGTCCCCAGGGAGCGCAGCCGTTCATCAGGTGGGAGCGCTTCCTGACCCAGGCGGTTCCTCCCGAGCGTCTGCTCCATCTGATGATGTCATCTTCGTGTTTGTGGGGGGAGTTGGCTCTCCCTATTGCCCAACCTGCTCCTGTTTAAAGTGATGCCCCCCTTGACTGTGGTTTATTGTACGAAAGCAAACAAATGTTTGATCCGCTTACGCAGAATAAATCTGAGCTGTCCTTATATCAACAGGACTTATTTACATCACACACACACACCCCCCCCATATGGAAACATTTGCGCGTCTTGCGCAATCTCGGTCTGGGATGTCTGTGTCCCTCCACCCCGGGCAGATCGACGATGTCGCCCAACGGTATTCGTGGGGCCTAATGCTTCCCACATGGAGGTGTAAGAAGAGCTGCGTCTGTAGGGTCGACTGTCTTCCTATATAGTTTATATAAAATCTCCCTTCGTGGAGGTGGGGGGGGGCCTGCCCTGCAGAATAGTGGGCTGGTTGCACCTCTGTGAATGGAGAGATTGTGTCTGTGTGGGGGTGTGTCTTTAAAAGGGGCGTGGCGTGTGCAAAAACACATGTCACAGGAGAGTTGAGCAACACAGATTCTGTAGAATTTAACCCTTCTCGTTCCCCTCAGTGAAGCGTATGGGACAACAACAGCACCCCCCCACCCCCACCCCCAACCTCTGGTTTACTGCTGTATCCTGTTTTCAATCAGAGCTCCCTGCCCCTCTCCCCTCTCCATTCCGCTCCAGGTCTCTCTAGTGGTATCACATGACACTTTGGGGGGGGCGGCGGATGGAGCTGCTGCAGAGGAGGAGGTCCGCGTGTTAACCCCAGCAGGCATCTTTGACCTCTGTGGTAATTTGACCTCTAACAAATCTGGGTGAAATGTTGGTACCAGTGTTCCCCATCTGAAGCATACTGGGCGGCAGCTGAAGCATACTGGGTTGAAGCTGAAGTGTACTGGGTGTCTTTATCAGTGGTGTAATGATTAATCTTCCTCTCCTAAGTGGCCTCAAGCGGTCCCAGGAGATCGTCTTCCTGTGCTCTCTACCTCCGCCCCCTCCACCTCTTCGGCTCTTCCCGTTGTGCCCGTTTCCTCGCTTTGCCGCACAGGCGGCTTTCAGTCTCGACCGTAATCGGTCCCAATGTTTCGATTGGGGCGTACAGCGTCGGTTTGTAGCCCCGATGCATCCCGCAAGAAAGCAGCTTGTGTCCACCACCCCTCACCCCCCCACCGCCCAGAGCTCTTGGAAGTGTGGACCCTGGAAAGCAGGATTATTTTGGGGCGCTGCAGCTCCGGGTCAACAAGCCAGTCCTGTGTTCCTGCGGTGGGGGGGGGGGGCGCGTGGGCGAAGCTCGGCGAGGTCCTGACACACGCCTGTGTGTGTGTGTGTGTGTGTGTGTGTGTGTGTGTGTGTGTGTGTGTGTGTGTGTGTGTGTGTGTGTGTGTGTGTGTGTGTGTGTGTGTGTGTGTGTGTGTGTTGGTTCCTCTGTAATCACACCGTGGCTCAGAGTCGTCCACGGGGCAGCTGGAATTTAAATGGTCCTGACCTACTTCTGCTGTGCGGTGACGGACGGGCGGATGATGGATGAGTCAAGGAGCGAACAGCCCTCGTTTGCGGCCCCCCCCCCTCCTATGTTTCTCCACGAAAACGGGAGACTGTTGACTGAGCGGGGCCTCGGTGTCGATCGAACCAGTACGCCCATATGAACGCAGCGGGGAACTTGATCTCTGGGAAGGCTCCCAGGCCAGAGCGATCCAGTGTCGCCCCCCCCACTGGGACGGCCCCGTGTCCCGCTCCAGTTACACGCGTGACCTCAGCCGTCGAGAATTCGCCGTTGTTTTTCCCGTCCGCCGGCGGATCGCACTCCAGCTTTTGTGCGGAATCAGGCGAATCACCCGGGCGCTCCGCCGGGGCTATTTTGGTGCCCGGCTGGAGGAGGGAGGGGCCAAAAGCCGCTTTTTGTCCGTCGCACCCTCGTCTCTCTGTTTCCCTTAAATTTTACGGCGGCGGCAGGCTGGGGGGGGGGGGCGATTTCGCCACTCTTACAGGGGGGCGACTGCTCCTCACAAAGGAGGCTTTCAGGGACGCATGTTGACATGTTATATTTAAGTGTGACAAAGGCAGCCATTGAGGGCCCGAAATCAGGCAGCGATGACTCCTCATTCATGAAGAGCCTGCTGTGCTGAGAGTCACATGACCCGGCCCCGGTTTTAGACGGTAGCCGTGGAAAAAGCCAGAGGTGCGCCGCCTGCCAGGCGTGCGCATGTTCGGTTTTTCCTGGGGGGGGGTGAAATGAAGCTGGGGCTCAGGAGGAGGCCTGCGAGAGTGTTTAGTCATGAGGTAATGAGACGCGCAGAGCCTGTGCCAGTGATTTCTAGGAAAGAGCTCCGGCTGCTATAAAATTCACACACATGCTGTAAATCAACTCTTCGTTCCAGGGCGGGGGCGAGCGCGCGCTCGTGCACGCCGGGGGGGGGGCGGCGGCCTGGCTCTGTTTGCTTTCGTGAGCCGGTGGAGGAGAGGAGCTTTGAAAGAGCAACAGATTAAGTAAGCGCGTGTCCAGATGTGTGTGACTGAATGTCTGTGGTGTCAGTGTGTGTGTAGGGGTGGGGGGGGGGGCTTCCTCTTCCCTTTACAGCCCCCACCACCACCACCGCCCCCCTCCCTGCAGGACACCGTGTACCAATACGTCTGAGGAACATCGCGGAACATCGGTCGGGGCCTGACTTGGGCCTCTGCTCTGCGTCCGGGTATTGTTTTGCCACGTTTTCGCTCGCGGTCGTGCGAGGGCACACGGCGTTGAATTCGCCAGCGTCGCGGGACGGCGTCGCCGTCCAAACGACGGCGGCGAGGAGGGTTGGCCGACGGCCGTAAACTGGTTTGTCGTTTGACTTCCAGGTTAAGCCCGGGTCGGGGCGCTGAGCGGGGCGTGTGCACTCGAGCCAGGCCCTCGCCGCAGGGTGAGACGGCGTGACAGGAAAGCCCCCCCCCCCGTAAACAAAGGAAACCTGCCACACGCCTGGGCTGCTTGTAGGGTTGCGTAAAGGGCGGGGGTGTGTGTGTGGGGGGGCACGGTAAGGTTACAGCGCTGCAACAACCTTTTTGCGTTGACCTCTCGGCAGAAGAAGCTCTTTGGGGGGGGCGGATGATGGTGGGGGGGGTCAATGAGGAGCCTTCCACACTCTCAACTCTGTCTCTGTCTCCCCCCCACACCTCCCCCTGGCCGTGGTGGACAGGAACCCCTCCAAGGCTTTCTACCAGGCCTTCCAGTCTGGCAGCAGGTTAAGGGACTCAAAGGCCCACGGCGATAGGTACGGTGTCGGGCCGGGCCAGAGTGCTGTGTGCCGTGTCACAGGTTCACGTGCATGTTAGGAAGCCTGGCAAAGACGTGTTTTTTGACCCCCCCCTTAACAAAGCCTGGATTTGCTTTGTGGTTCTGACACCGCTGGCGGGCCCCGTTTGCATGCTCCCGTGGCCCCGTCCCCTTTGCGGCGCTCCCAGCACGCCGCGGAAAACGCGGGGCAAGGCCTCTCCCCGGCTTTGATCTGGGAGACATCAAAGGGTCTGCGGGCTGGAGCATGTTATCTGCTGCACGCTATTTATTCCTTTACAGCCCCGACCTTGTTCGCCGGCGGTCACATGACAGCAGTGGGTCAGCGTGAAACTGGAGCGCTCGGCGAAGCGAGTCTGTGGTCGGGGGGGGGGGCTGGTTCTGACCCGGGACGTGAATGTGGACGGCGGAGCTGCTCCTTCACGCCTCTGTTGTGATTGTGAAAGAGCCAGCGTCAGTCAGGTGACCGATTTTTTTTTTTTTTTTTTTTTTTTTTTATGGCGGCCAGAGTTGTGCAACCGAGCGTAAAAAAAAAAAAAAAAAGGCGTCAAGCGAACCCGCCGGTGGGTCGTTCTTCTGACCGCGGGGACGACAGAGAGACGGTGGCTCGAGAGGGTTTTACCAAAATGGAAAAAGGAAGAACCAGAACCTTTAACTGAGCACCAGGAAATGAAACCGGTTTTAGAGAAACGTACAGCTGGCAGGCAGACAGACACACACACACACACACACACACACACACACACACACACACACACACACACACACACACACACACACACACACACACACACACACACACACACAGTGTTTCTATACATTTGTTTCCTCAGCTGCCTGGTTTATAGATGCTGAACTGCTGCAGAAGTGTTATTTCCTCTAAAAACCTCCCCTCCACCGCCGCTGTTCGCTGTCTCCGACTTCTCCCCGCTCGTATTTCACTCTTACTTTTTCTCTTTTTTTCTATTTTTGGAGCGAGCGAGCGAGCCGCTTTTGGTCCTGAATAAGCGACAGAAGAGGTTGTGAAACTGAGATTCGCACATTTTTGCTCATGAGAGAAGCGTTTTCTGTAAGCCTAAGGTCGTTCAAGAGCGCAAACCCGCTGCGTAACGGGTACTTTTATAGTCGAACGCTGACTGGTCAGTGATTTTTACCGGCAGGACGGCCTGGAAGTCAGAGTTGTCCCTTTTGTGTCCTGCTACATCTTCACGTAGAGGAACAGATTTTTCTTTTTTTTTTGTGTGTGTGTTTTATCAAACTTGAATCTCAAAGATGACTCGAAACCATCTTCTCTTGAACGCACCTTTAGCCCTAACTGCATCGTCTCTCTGGGACTTTCGGGGGGTTTTTTTTGTACATTTATCGGTCTGAGTCTCATCCAAACTCAAAGATCACGTTAATCTTGGAGGGAACGGCGTTAATTAATCTCCCTTTGACCTTCGGCCCATCTTGGATTTGTGTGTGACAGTCCGGCGTTAAATAATAATCGTCAATAATTGATTGTGGGATCGGTCTGGAGCGCAAACTTCCAGAGTTTAGACGATCGCATTCTGCTATCGTGTGTGTGCGCGCGTGTGTGTGTGTGAGAGAGAGAGTGAGTGTGAGAGCGTGTGAGCAGGATCATGCTGTCGGCGGGTGTCAATTGCACCTTGTTTGCACTTGGATGGGTGGAGCGAGTGGATGAGCAAACACAATGGAGGAGCTCCTCGTCACCTCGTGCACCTGTCGTCCTCGGGCTTCTGTTCAGGTTAAGCTTCTTGGGCAGGTCTCGTCACGTATGAGGCGGAGCACGGCCTCGCTCCTGAAGGCACCGTTCACATTCTGTGTGGCTCCTGAATGCTTCATGTTGCCCCTGAAGGCACCGTGTTGCTGTTGAAAGCCCCATGTTTCCTACTAGGCTCTGTGTTGCCCCTGAAGGCACCACGTTGCCCCTGAAAGCCCCATGTTTCCTCCTAGGCTCCGTACTGCCCCTGAAGGCACCACGTTGTCCCTGAAGGCCCCATGTTTCCTCCTAGGCTTCGTACTGCCCCTGAAGGCACCACGTTGCCCTTGAAGGCACCACGTTGTCCCTGAAGGCCCCATGTTTCCTCCTAGGCTTCGTACTGCCCCTGAAGGCACCACATCCCTGAAGGCCCCATGTTTCCTCCTAGGCTTCGTACTGCCCCTGAAGGCACCACGTTGTCCCTGAAGGCCCCATGTTTCCTCCTAGGCTTCGTACTGCCCCTGAAGGCACCACGTTGCCCTTGAAGGCACCACGTTGTCCCTGAAGGCCCCATGTTTCCTCCTAGGCTTCGTACTGCCCCTGAAGGCACCACGTCCCTGAAGGCCCCATGTTTCCTCCTAGGCTTCGTACTGCCCCTGAAGGCACCACGTTGTCCCTGAAGGCCCCATGTTTCCTCCTAGGCTTCGTACTGCCCCTGAAGGCACCACGTTGCCCCTGAAGGCACCTCGTTGCCCCTGAAGGCCCCATGTTTCCTCCTAGGCTCCGTACTGCCCCTGAAGGCACCACGTTGGCCCTGAAGGCACCACGTTGGCCCTGCAGGAGGCCTGGAATGCCAACATCGTGTTGTTCAGACCGGCCCTCCGCTCCGGGCGTGAGCGTAAAGCTCTCCTCCTCTAATGGACTTTATATTGACATTCCTGCCTTTACAGCCAGCGTTGTATGGAGAAGAGCCAAACCCTCCCCAGAGCTCGTAAACGTCTGAGCGCTGAAGTTTACAGAGGGAGTTAGCGTAATCGGGAACAAAACCGGTCCAAACCCTCGTTAGTGCTCAGCCCCCCCCCCACACCCCCGGGGGGTCCTGACCCCCGCCCCTCTCGCTTCAGTAGTAAACGGGGGAGGAGATGCTGAACGGGTTTTGGGCTCTGATGTGACGTTTAGGGGCAGGTTCAGGTGTTTGACCCCCCCCCCCAGCCTTTCGGGCCTTTTTCCTGTTATTCTCGGAACCTCGGGAGAACCTTTATTTTCCAGCGGCGTAAAAAAAAAAAAAAAAAAGGACAATGAGGCCGCCGCTCTGGTGAAAGCGCGATCAGGAAGGTACACGCTCGTGAGTTTCTCCTGCGCTGGGACACGTGTTCCTCCGCCTCCTCCGTGGCCCCCCAACGGCGATAAAACCTGTGGGGGGGGGGGGAGAACCTGTCGGGACAGGAGCCTCTGTCCTCACGCCTTGAGGGGGACTCCTGCGTGTTGCTTTTTTTTTTTTTTTTTTTCGCGGTTTTTTGGCCGTTCGGGAAGTTCGCTGGGACACGGTGTCTCGTTTCTGTCCGCCGGAGCGGCGAGGGGTGAGGCCGCGGGTCCGATCCAGCCCCGGAGGGGGTTGTGGGGGTGGGGGGGCTCCTCCAAATTAAACGCACATTGGCGAAGGCCGGGCCGCTGCCGTTTTCAATTATGACGCCTGGTTATGTAACAGACCGCGGGGGGGGGGGGGGGGGTCGCTCACATATGTGAGGGAATTTACGTGCACCAGTGTGTGTGTGTGTGTGTGTGTGTGCGTGTGCGTGTGTGTGTGTGCGTGTGCGCACATCAGATTGTATCAGCAGAGATTAAAAGCAGGCTGGAGGGCGCACGGGTAGGGGGGTTGGTGATGGGGTACAGAACACCCTGTCCCTGGGGGGGGGTCAGCCAACCTGGGGGTCTTCTGCAGGCAACGATGCAGACAGATGTGCGACAGCGCCCTCTGGCGGCAGCGGCGGGAACAGCGGCGCTCGTTTATTTTAATACTTTGATATAAAGGGGTTTATATCGGCTGAAGCGTAACTTTTTAAGGTTATTAGATTAACTTTTATGAAACATGTGGACTTTTACTCGCCAGCGTTCCATGAGTATGAGTTTTCTTTGACTTTTTTTATTAGTTTTATTGCTGCTCTTCCTACCGCGTCTGCTGGGTGCTGATGTGCGGTTGCGCTGGGTGAGGGCAGCGGGGGCAGCGGATACCGGAGCCACCTCCCCGCTGCTTTCAGCGCCCCCGCCCCCCCACGCCCCCCAGCTCACGTTTCATCGGGCTAAATGTGGTCCAAGCCCCTCCGGGGTCTTTCTCTCTGCGCTCCGCTGCGCTCGCTCCCCCCCCACCCAGCGGCGGCTTCGGTCGGGGGCCATGCCGTGCACCTTGTCCTACGGGCCGGCACGCCGCGGCGGCGAGCCGGGGTGGGACGCCTCGGGACGGATGAGGCTCAGGTAAGGGCTGCGGACCGCCGGGATTGTGGTTGATTTGAGAGGGGGGGGGCATGCGTTGCGGGGGCTGGGAGCACTGGGAGAGTGCTCCAGCCTTGACTCTTGATGTGTGTGCTGGCAGCCGACTAACACCTGGGGGGGGGAGGTCTGACCTGGATTCCCACCAGTACTGGGACCCCCGCACCACCACCACCACCCCCTGTGCTTTTACTTTGAAGGGTCCTTCAGCCTCGTTTCCTAACCACGCTCCCTCTCCTTCCGCAGGGCCTCGGGAACCAATGTGGCCGCCATCGACAACAAGATTGAGCAGGCGATGGTGAGTAACCGCAGTCCGCCCCCCCCCCGTCCTTCCTCCTCCTTTGCCTTCGGTCACGCCCTGTCTCCCCCCCCCCCAACCCCCAGGACCTGGTGAAAAGCCATCTGATGTACGCGGTGCGCGAGGAGGTGGAGGTGCTGAAGGAGCAGATCAAGGAGCTGTACGAGCGGAACTCGGTGCTGGAGCGGGAGAACGCCGTGCTGAAGTCCCTGGCCAACAGCGAGCAGCTCTCCCAGCTGTCCTCCCAGTCGGGCCCCGGCCCCGGCCCCGGCCCCGCCCCCCCGCCCCCCAGCAGGGACCCAGCCAGCCCCCCCAGCACCACCCCAAGCCCCCCCAGCAGGCCCAGACTCAGCCCGACCCCGGGCAGCAGCCGCCCAGCGTCACCTCCGCCTGAGCCCCGCGGGGGCCGCGGCGAGGCGGGGCGGGGCGGGGCTTACCCCCTCCTCCTCCTCCTCCCCCTCCTCCTCCCCTCCACCCCCCCCACCCCGCGGCTTATTACAAATTAGTGTATGTGAAATAAAAAAGAAACTCTTCGCCACCAGCTTGACCACGAAGTCCGGCGCTTGTGTGTGTCCGAGTGCGTCAGCAATCCGAGCGCGACTGTGAATCATGTGCGCATCCGTACTGTGGGCCTTCTCCAGTGTTAATGCAATCATCGACGGGAGCGCGCGCGCGCGTGCGTCGGGGGATATCAGCGCGGGGCTGACCTCGCATAAGGGATTAAATGGGAACGACCCCCCTCCCTCCCTCCTCCTCCTCCTCCTCCCCCCCAAGAAAACGAGAGAAAAGATTATTTTTGTAACGATCGGAGCGGGCCGAGGGGAGAAAGGTCTTTGAACGCCACGCTGCTCACGTGCCCCAACCTTCTACTGTTATTTATTGCAGGGCTGCTGTTCTCACAAACCATTTCCACAATTTAAAAAAAATAAAATAAAAAGCCCAGTCCCCCCCCCGGACACCCCCCCTCTTCAGTTCACCCTCAAATAAAAAGACGAATCGGGCACAACCCAAACACTAAATTCACTCCGCAGGTCCACCCCAAACCAACGTACGTCTGCACAGTATTAACCCCCCCCCCAAACCGGAAGATCGAAGTTAATTAGTGCTGCCAAGCTGTGAAATCGAGCCCCCCCCACTTTGTAACCAAAGAGGCGAAAGCTGTGTAAACCCTTCCTCTTTCGAAACGAGAAAAAAATGCACACGTTTATTCTTTGTTGCCGCTCTGCATGACCTGTAACCCCTTCAAACCACTTTCTGACCTCATTTTTATTCAGCACTTGTATTGTAAAGAGTCTGTGAACAGTGTAAACGGGGGGGGGGGCACAGAGGGGGGGGGTCAGCAGAGGAAGATAGCCCTAGTGTTCCCGACGCTAGCCGCAGCGAGCGAGAGAGAGAGAGGAAAAAAAAAAAATGAAGTGAGCCATGTTTTTCTTCACTTAAATGGTGTTTGAATTTCATATGCCAATAGTTTTGTTACATTGCAAATTTTAATGTATTTAAATAAAAGCAATATCAAGATTCCAAAAAGGCGCCTGGTGGAGTTTCGGGGGGGGGGTGTTTGGACGCACCTTTAGACCTGCGAACGGGGTTTGCTCGGGGCAGTACCGCCACTGTCCGCCAGGGGGCGCCGCGCTCACCGGAGGGGGCGGGTTTCTTTTATTTCAGCAAACGATTACAAAACGATTCAAAAGAAGAAAACAAACAAACAAACAAAAAAAAAAGGTACTGTGGACGTTTGAGTCTCTGAAAAACATCAGTCCACGAGGGGGGGGGGCGAGAGGGGGGGGGGCTCTGATGTCCGTGACGCAGGCGGGGGGGAGCTCGGGTAAGGCCGACGCGTCCGCCGATGAGTCTGTGGTCGCTGGCCCCCGCCCCTTCCTCCTCCTCCTCCTCCTCCTCCTCCTCTTCAGTCCAGCGGTGGGGGGCGTCCACTGGGGGGGGGGCACGCCGCCTCTACCCCACCGTCACGAAGCGGCTGCCCTTGGCGGTCTGCGCGGCGGCGGAGGCGCGCCTGTCTTTCAGGATGCGGAAGCGCTCGTTCAGGGTCATGGAGGTCTGCTGCGGAGGGGGGGGGGGCGGAGTCAACCGTGAGACGGGGGGCGGAGTCAACCGTGAGACCGGTGGGAGGAGGCCCCTCCCACCGCCGTCGCCGGCGGCACTCACCGGCTTCCCGACGCTGTTGATGTCGAACTGCAGGGGCACGCCCTTCGGGACCTTCCTCTCCGCCGCCGCCGTCGTCGCCGCCATCGTCTCGGCGAGGGAGGGGCGGCGGCCGGGGGGTGCAGCGTCCACGCGGAGGCGGGCCTGCGGGCGCCACACAAGCCCCGAGGTGAGCGTTTTTCAGAACCGGCCGTTGCCCGCGGCGACCGGCGCGGCGCGGCGGTACTCACTCTGGCTGGGTCCTGGCCGCGGGGTTGTCGATGGAGACCGTCAGGATCCCGCTGTTGCCGGGCGACGGGCGCCACCTGCGGGCGGCCGCGTTAAACGGACGCGTGGAACACACACACACGCACACACACGCGCGGCGGGTACTCACTGTCGGGTCCTGGTGGGGGGGGGGGCCGGGCTTGTGCACCTGGGCCTGGATCTGTCAACGAGAGGGACACCGTCTCACCTGAGGCTCTACGGGGACCCACCTGCTCGCCGCCGCCGCCACCGCCGCCGCACCTTCAGTCCCCTCCGGAACAGGAACGTGGCCTGGCGGGCCTCCCTCTGGGCCTGGGGGGCCGTGGGCGGGAGCCTGTGGGTGGGGGGGGGGCAGACGACTCAGCGCTTCACTCACGGGCGCGCGTAAACGGGGGGGCGGAGCCTCACCTTCGCTGGAGCCTGAAGGGCCTCCTGATGGCGGCGGCGGCGTTCGGGCCCCTCTGAGGCTCAGCGTGGCGGTACGGCCTCCTCGCCGCCGCCGCCTCCTGCTGCTGCTTCGCCGGCTGAGCCTCGGGGCGGCGGGCGAACGGCCTCGCCCTCGGTTTCGCTTTCTGAAACGGGAACAGACGCCGACCTCTGAATTCAGGGTGGGGGGGGGGCAGACCGCTACATGTAGTCTGGACATCTCTGATCGCCATGGCAACGAGTGTGTGTGGTTTATGAGTGTGTGGAGGTGGTTTTGTTTGGGGGGGGGGGGGGGTACCTGGGTGAACGCGGCCCTGCTCAGCACCCCCCTCTTCAGCAGAGCGGCCGGCCTCCGGGCCGCCAGCCCCGTGATGACCCCCTGACCCCGTCGGCGAGCCTGTGGGGGCGGGGCCCGCTTGTTCCTCAGCTTGGCTGGTAAACCGGCCCCTGGAACACACACACACACACACACACAGTTATTGACGGGTGCAGGTAGTGTGGACACACACCCACACAAAGATATATACACACACACATTTATAGACACACATCTATAGACACACACACATTTAGAGACACACACATCTAGACACACACATCTATGGACACACGTTTATAGACACACACACATCTACAGACACACACATCTATGGACACACATCTATGGACACATGTTTATAGACACACACATCTATAGACACACACATCTATGGACACACACGTTTGTAGACACACACATTTATAGAGACACACAGAGACAAGACACTTGCAAACGGACACACAGAAAGACACACATACACACATATACATCGACACAGGGATACAGATATACACACACATACACACACGCATATAAAGACACACACATAGACACATACAGAAACACACATGTATAGACAGACACATACACATTCACACACAGACATATATTATATACACACATCTCTAAAGACACATACACACACATATATATACACATTCACACACCCTTACACCCCCCACACACACAGCTCCCCCCTCACTCTCACTCACACATACACACCCTCACACACAGCCCCTCACCCTTACACATACACACACACACACTCTCACCCCACACACACACACACACCCTTACACGCCCCCACACACACCTCCCCCCTCACCCCCCCCTCACACACACCCTCACACACAGCCCCCTCACCCCCACACACACACACAAACACACCCTCACACACACACTCCCTCACCCCCCACACACACACACTCACCCCCCACACACACACTCCCTCACCCCCCTCACCTCTGAGCAGCGCCCCCCACACACACACACACTCTCACCCCCACACACACACACTCCCTCACCCCCCTCACCTCTGAGCAGCGCCCCCACACACACACACTCCCTCACCCCCCACACACACTCCCTCACCCCCCACACACACACACAAACACACCCTCACACACACACTCCCTCACCCCCACACACACTCCCTCACCCCCCACACACACACAAACACACCCTCACACACAAACACTCCCTCACCCCCCCACACACACCCTCACCCCCACACACACACTCACCCCCACACACACTCCCTCACCCCCCACACACACACACAAACACACCCTCACACACAAACACTCCCTCACCCCCACACACACACACTCTCACCCCCACACACACACACACCCTCACACACACCCCCCCCACACACACACTCCCTCACCCCCCACACACACACTCCTCACCCCCACACACACACACTCCCTCACCCCCCACACACACTCCCTCACCCCCCACACACACTCCCTCACCCCCCCTCACCTCTGAGCAGCGCCCCCCCCGTCTGGCTGCTCCGGCCTTTCTTCTTGCCCGGTCTGCGGGCTCCGGCCGCCTGCCTCCTCCTCAGCTGCTGCTGCTCCCTCTTGTTCAGCCTGATGATCTCGTCTGCACGCACACACACACACACACACACACACACGCACACACACACACACATATATACACACACACACTCCATTAGCCAGCCGGCTAACACCTCAAACACCCGCCCCACCGGCCTCGACGCTCACCCAGAGACATGTCTACTTTGTCCGGCGTCCTCGCTGGAGCCCCCCCGGAGGTAAATTTGTTCATAGTTTTAAAAATGCGGGGGGGGGGGACAGGAGAAAAGGGAGAGAAGGGGGAGAAAGCTGCTCTGGGGGGGAGGATAGCGGAGCGACGACAGCTGAGGACACGCCCCCCAGATCTTAACGCACCCGCGCATGCGCGGCGGGCGCACACCCCTGCGGTGCATTCTGGGAAGCGTAGTCCAAACAGACGAACGCGGCGTTACAAAACCGAGCCACGGCGTGCTTTTGTAAGGGCTTGCGTAAAAGGCTGGGTTTACACCATCCCGCGTGTCGCCCGGTCGTTTGAACCGCTCTCTCGTCTCGCTGCATGATCCGTCGCGTTTTCGGGTAAGTTATTGCGCGGCCCGTCGTCCAAACTACGGGTTTCTTCAGCGCGAACGTCGACGCGTCCGCTGGTTATGGTTTATGACTGTTTCGCGGCCGGTTGGTGCAAAGTGCTTGAACGCATCATCTTGTTTTTCCCTTACTCAAACCTCTTTCCCCCCCCTCTGCAGCCCCTCACTCCGCCGTCCGCCTCCGCCGTCCCTCCGCTCCTCCGCCGCCCCGGGGGGAAACATGCCCGACAGGAAGCGCAAGGCCCCGTCCTCCTCTTCCAGGGAGCCCGCGGCCAAGCAGCAGAAGCTGAGGGCCGGGGGCTGGCTCCAGGAGGCGCTGCGGCTGCAGAGGACCGGCAGCAAGGGGCTCCCTCTCAACAGGAGGCGGCTGCGCTTCGTCTCGGAGGAGCAGGGGACGAAGCCGGGCTCCGAGGGGGTCCTGTACTGGATGCTGAGGGACCACAGGGTCCAAGGTGGGCGCTTCGGAGCCCGACCTCCGCCCGCCTCCTCCCCGACCCCGGCCCTGATGGGCTCCCCTGTGTTTCAGATAACTGGGCGCTGGTCCACGCGCAGCAGCTGGCGCTGCGGG
Organism: Lagocephalus sceleratus; assembly: GCA_911728415.1. Lineage (NCBI taxonomy): Eukaryota > Metazoa > Chordata > Actinopteri > Tetraodontiformes > Tetraodontidae > Lagocephalus > Lagocephalus sceleratus. Next base: position 7,603,748 of record CAJVRN010000015.1, read on the forward strand.
AGAAGCTGCCCCTGCACGTCTGCGTCTGCCTGCACGTCCCCAGGTCCGAGCTGTCCACCCTGAGACACTACGGCTTCATGCTCCGAGGCCTGGAGGAGGTCGAGAGGGTCCGTAAGGGGCCCGCCTTAAGGGGGGGGGTGGTGGCTGGCCTGTCTCTAACCCCGGGTCTGGCCCTGTGGGACAGGAATGCGGGGCCCTGGACATCCAGTTCCACCTGCTGCGGGGGTCGGCGGGGGAGGTCCTCCCCGGGTTTGTGTCGGAGCGCCGCCTGGGGGCCGTGGTGACGGACTTCTCCCCCCTCCGGGAGCCGCTGAAGTGGTTGGAGGACGTCAAGGAGAAGCTTCCGGAGGACGTCCCCCTCGTGCAGGTGACCGGACTTGTCACCTAGAGGTCAATCGTCTACCCGAAATGACCCCGCCCCCCCCACCTTTTTCCTCTGCAGGTCGACGCCCACAACGCCGTTCCCTGCTGGGTGGCCTCGCCGAAGCAGGAGTACGCCGCCCGGACCATCAGAGGGAAAATCACCAAGCTGTTGCCGGAGTTCCTCACCGACTTCCCCCCGATAGAGAGGCACCCCCACCGCGCCGCACACCCCGCCAAAGTAAGACTCCGGCTTTGAACCCTCCTGCTGCAGTAAAGCATCTTCCCTCCCGCGCTGTTATTCTCTTGGATGGAGGAACATAAACGGTTGTCTTGTTAATTTATCCAAAGCTTCGGCTTGGACCTTCGCCGATTTCGTGATTGATATCTCGTTCTGGACGTCTGTAAGCACGGCGGCGGCTTCGGCGCCGTGACTCCCCCTCCCGCTGACCTCGCGGCTCCTCCCTCTCTCGCTCCTCAGCCCGTGGACTGGGAGGGAACCCTGTCGTCCCTGGACATCGACAGGACCGTCGGGGAGCCGGAGTGGGCCAAGCCGGGCACCGAGGCGGGGCTGGCGATGTTGGAGTCGTTCATCGACAAGCGGCTGAAGCTCTTCGACTCCAAGCGCAACGACCCGAACGCGGAGGCCCTCAGCCAGCTCTCGCCCTGGATCCGATTCGGTGAGTCCTCTGGGTCGAGGAAAACGGAAATCGGGGCCCTTTTCTCACCCCTCCCCCCACCCACCCCCCCCAGGTCACGTTTCGGCCCAGCGGGTGGCGCTGCAGGTCCAGAGCAGTGGGAAGACGTCGGGGGTGACGGTCTCGTCCTTCATCGAGGAGCTGGTGGTGCGGCGGGAGCTGACGGACAACTTCTGCTTCTACAACAAGAAGTACGACAGCGTGGAGGGTGAGTGCCCCCCCCCCCCCTCGTGTCTCAGTCGCTCAGCGCTTTACTTGACCTGCCCCCCCCCGCTTTGGTTCCCAGGTGCGTATGAGTGGGCCCAGAAGACCCTGAAAGACCACGCCAACGACAAAAGGACGCACATCTACACGCGTAAGCAGCTGGAGGACGCCCAGACGTACGACAAACTCTGGAACGCCGCTCAGGTATGCCCCCCCGTGAGGGGCCCCCAGGGTGAGAAAAGCCCTCGATTGAGTGAACGCGCGTCTCTGCCCGGGTTTAGCGCCAGATGGTCAGCGAGGGGAAGATGCACGGTTTCCTGAGGATGTACTGGGCCAAGAAGATCCTGGAGTGGACCCCCTCCCCCGAGGAGGCGCTCGCCACCTCGCTCTACTTGAACGACCGCTACGAGCTGGACGGGCAGGACCCCAACGGATTTGTCGGTGAGGACCTGCGCTCGCCCCCGGCACCCCCCTCTGGTTTACCCCACGTAACCCCCCTCCCGCAGGTTGCATGTGGTCCGTGTGCGGGGTCCACGACCAGGGCTGGGCGGAGAGGCCCGTCTTCGGGAAGATCCGCTACATGAACTACAAAGGCTGCACCCGGAAGTTCGACGTGCCGAAGTTCGAGCGCAAGTACGGCCCCAAAGCGTCCGCCTAGCGCGTTTACGAAAACCTCAGGCGGTTCTCGCCCAGGTCCTCTTGTTTCCTTTTGTGTTTGTTTCCGACTTTAAACCAGGAAAACTCTTTAATTCCGAGCGTTTTTATCAGAAAACTTTGCTGGTTCGGTTCATTTTGTCCTTTTTTTTAATAAAGAGAAAAGAGGTTGCGTCATGGTTGCAAATGTCATTTTAATGTGAAAACAAAACACTCCCAATTGTCTTCACTCGCCAGGAAAACAGCACGATAATGGCTCCGGGAGCCGAACTCCACCACAAAAGAACATCTGCTCTGATGAGACGGGTTTAATCTCCACGATAACGGCGACTGGTGTCCAGAGTCGCCTGTTCCGGTTTACACGCGAGCCGCAACTGTCATTAATCTCCAAAGCAATAAAGCACAATAACGGTAGGATTTGTGCTGGCGCTAATTAGCTGCACTTCCAGCAGAAGGGAATAACGATCCTTTCCTGTTGACGGAGCCTTTAAAGCGTTAATTTCTCTGCTTTATGAGCCTTTTTGTTATTTTTTCTTTTGTTATGTAACTTCACATTTGCGCTAATTGGCTGTTTCTGGAAGACTCTGTCTTGTTTCACGTCTGCGTTTCGTCTTTGCTTTAAAATTTAAAAACACAAATATCCCCTCATCTGTCTTGCTCGATGCGGGATGGCGAGTGAAGATGCGAGTGAAGAGGGCCTTCAGTTTTTGTTTTTTTTGTAAATTCGGAGCTGTTGGGAGGCGTTCCAGATGTTCTCCGGCGCCTTTGTTGGCTGTTTGAGTGGCTCCTGCAGTCTCCTCCAGACCTGGCCCTGCAGCCCGTCCCCCCCCCCACCCTTCATTGTCAAAGGCTCCGTTACTGGGAGGGATCATTAATTGCTCCTTTTGAAAGCGCAGCTAATTATCTTGAGTATAACTTTTCTCATTTGCGCGTAAGTGGGCCAGCCAACACACATCACACTGCTTTATCTCGTTATTCTGCCTCTACTGCCTCAGCGCTGCCGTATTTCAGCAGGGAAACTCTGGGAAAAAGTACCCATTTTAGTTCTCCGTGTTATTTACTTTTGATCGCCTGGCGTTTCTCTGCTTGGTGCGGGCCTCGGCGTCCTGCCGTGGCTTTAAAACTGACCACAAAAACCCAAACGGAATGAGGCGAGCGCTCCACCTCCGCCAGGACAAAGGGTTGCCGCATCCCACCGGGCTGCTTAATCAAATAAAAAACAGGACGTTCGGCAGGCGAAATGGAACTCGCCGACCAATCATCTGCAGAAACGCCTCTTTATTTTTCGCCATCGTCGAGAAAAACTCGAGAGGAACTGAGAAAAAAAAAACCTATACTGCGTCTGACCGCCAGGGGGCGCTCCAAATCAGCGGAGTGGAAAACCCAATCCACCAGCCTCCCGCTGGGGCCCTGAAGCTACAAGCGTGAAGAAACCTGTCCCCTCGACGACGCGTGCCGCCGATGTCGCCTTTAAACCCGTTTGCAGATCTCTTTGCAGACATGTAAGCAGTGGAGTTCTGCTCCTGGGACGCTGTTGGGGGAGACGGGAGCGGCGTCCGCGGCGCCCTGATTCAAACCCAAACCGGGGGGAGGACGAATCAGTCACGTTAAATAAACATTGGGGCAGACGGAACAAGACGGCGACAACATCAACCAGAAGCGAAGCAACGGCCGTTATAAACGACTGTTTTGTTCTTTTATTTCTCTTTCATCCCCCCCTCGTTTGGGCCCATCACTCGTCTATTCCCTAAAGAGGCGGAGATCTCTTGTGCTGGTTTATTCTGGGACCGTCAACGATCTCGCCCAACGGCGTCGGCGGGTCAGAAAGCTCTCGGTCACGCCGTCGGGGCGAGACGTGGTTTTGTTTTTTTTCGGTTATTTTTGAGGCTGTGCAGACGTCGGGCCTCAAAGTACCGCGCGCACCGTAAGCACGCAGCACGTGTTTACAGTGCGCATAGTCGCGATCGCACGGTCGCCCCACAATGCATCATCGATACGCGTAAACACGCTGAGCACAGTCCGAAGCTACTGCGCGAAGGCGTCAACCAACGGGGCGCGCGAGGGCGAGGCGAGGGCGAGGCGAGGCGAGGGCGGGCGAGGGCGAGGCGAGGCGAGGCGGGCGGGGCGAGGGCGGCGAGGCGGGGCGGGCGAGGCGGGCGAGGCGAGGGCGGGGCGAGGCGAGGGCGAGGGCGAGGCGAGGCGAGGCGAGGGCGAGGCGAGGCGAAGGCGAGGCGAGGCGAGGCGAGGCGAGGCGAGGCGAGGCGAGGGCGAGGGCGAGGCGAGGCGAGGGGCGGCGAGGCGAGGCGAGCGAGGCGAGGGCGAGGGCGAGGGCGAGGGCGAAGCGAGGGCGAGGGCGAGGCGAGGGCGAGGCGAGGGCGAGGCGAGGGCGAAGCGAGGGCGAGGGCGAGGCGAGGGTGAGGGCGAAGCGAGGGCGAGGGCGAGGGCGAGGCGAGGGCGGGGCGGCGAGGGCGAGGCGAGGGCGAGGGCGGCGAGGGCGAGGCGAGGGCGAGGGCGAAGCGAGGGCGAGGGCGAGGCGAGGGCGAAGCGAGGGCGAGGGCGAGGCGAGGGCGAGGGCGAGGCGAGGGCGAGGGCGAGGCGAGGGCGAGGGCAAAGCGAGGGCGAGGCGAGGGCGAGGGCGAGCGAGGGCGAGGGCGAGGCGAGGGCGAGGGCGAGGGCGAGGGCGAGGGCGAGGCGGGGCGAGGCGAGCGAGGGCGAGGCGAGGGCGAGGCGAGGGCGAGGCGGGCCGAGGGCGAGGCCGAGGGCGAGGCCGAGGGCGAGGCCGAGGGCGAGGCCGAGGCCTGATTGGTCCTTTCCCCGAGGTCAGGCGCTGCTGGGCGGGGACTAGGCGTACCTGGACTAGACGGACGCGTAAGAAGGAGACCTCACTTGCTGTTGGGCGACCTGTCGCTCAGGGTGCTGCGGCGCGTCATGCGCAGGCCGGAGCTCGCCGGGCGGGGGCGGGACCGGCAGGCGGCGCGGGCGAACATCTCCCTGAAGCGGGTGGACATCAGGTTGTAGAGGACGGGGTTGACGGCGGAGCTCAGGTAGAAGAAGACCCCGGAGACGACGTGGACCTGCTCGAAGGCCCGGAGCTGGCCCTCGGAGGACGCGTCCATGAGGCTCCACATCAGGCGGTCCACGTGGAACGGCGCCCAGCAGAGGCCGAACACCACGACCAGGACGCCTGTGGGGGGGGGGGCACGGTGAGCCCGAACGCCGTCCCCCCCGGGAGGGCGGCGAAGGCGGGAGGGGCGGCACCTACAGAGCATTTTGGTGACCTGGAGGTTCCTCTTGCTCGTCCTCCGCCCGTGGGTGGCGGACGCCGCCGCCGCCGCCCTCTCGCGGCGGAGGCGCACGGCGATGAGGAGGTAGAGGACGGCGATGACCAGCATGGGGAGCAGGAAGAAGGCCACGGTGGTGACCAGGATGATCAGGTTGTACATCCAGGCGGGCCGGACCACGGCTGGGGAGGGACACGAGGGAGGAGACGTCTCAGTCGGCGCCTCTCTCTTTAACCCCCTTCTATCTCTCTCTCCCTCTCTCTCTCCCCCTCCCTCTATACCTCTGCCTCTCTCTCTCTCCCTCTCTCTATCCCTCTCTTTACCTCCCCTCTCTATCTGTACCCCTCTCTCTCTCCCTCTCTCTCTCTTTACCTCTCTATCATCTCTCCCTCCCTCTCTTTACCTCTCTCCCTCTCTCTCTCTTTACCTCTCTCTCTCTTTACCTCTCTCCCTCTTTACCTCTCTCCCCCTCTCTCTCTTTACCTCTCTCCCTCTTTACCTCTCTCCCCCTCTCTCTCTTTACCTCTCTCCCTCTCTCTTTACCTCTCTCTCCCTCCCTCTCTTTACCTCTCTCTCTACCTCTCCCTCTCTCTTTACCTCTCTCTCTCTCCATCTCTTTACCTCTCTCTCCCTCCCTCTCTTTACCTCTCTCCCTCTTTACCTCTCTCCCCCTCTCTCTCTTTACCTCTCTCTCTCTTTACCTCTCTCCCTCCCTCTCTTTACCTCTCTCCCTCTCTTTACCTCTCTCCCTCCCTCTCTTTACCTCTCTCTCCCTCCCTCTCTTTACCTCTCTCTCTTTACCTCTCTCTCTTTACCTCTCTCTCCTTTTCTTTACCTCTCTCTCCCTCCCTCTCTTTACCTCTCTCCCTCTCCCTCTCTTTACCTCTCTCTCCCTCCCTCTCTTTACCTCTCTCTCCCTCCCTCTCTTTACCTCTCTCTCTCTCTTTACCTCTCTCTCTCTCTTTACCTCTCTCTCCCTCTCTCCGCCACCGTGTACGAGCGAAGGATGCAAACACGGTGAAACCCCGGAGCGAGTGGACCCCATCTACCCCCCCCCCCCCACAGGTGAAGTCGGACCTCCACCTCAGACTAACTTCTACCCGACAAATCCGGATATTCTGTGGTTTTTGGGGAATTCCGGAGGGTTCGGGAAGGTCGCCCCCCGCGAAGGCCGTACGTACAGCAGATGGCGGAGCGGGGGAACTCCCGCCCGAACTTGGGCGCCAGCACCTCGATGCCGTGCATGCCGGTGTTGGGCAGCGCGCACAGCATGGCCAGCAGCCAGAGCGCCAGCACCACCCTCCTGACGCGGGCCCGCGTGGCCCGGCGCCGGGCCTCCAGGGGGCGCGCCACCGCCGCGTAGCGCTCCGCGCTGAGCGCCGTCACGTTCAGCACGGACGCCAGGCACACCGTCTCGAAGAGGAAGGTCTTGAAGTAGCAGCCCCCCCCCCCCAGGGGGAAGGGGTAGTTCTGCCACAGCTCGTAGAGCTCCAGCGGCATCCCCAGCAGCAGCACCAGCAGGTCCGACAGCGCCAGGCTCAGCAGGTAGTAGTTGGTGGGCGTGTGCATCGCCCGGTGGCGCAGGATGACGCCGCAGGTCAGCGCGTTGCCCGCCACGCCCGCCAGGAAGATGCACAGGTAGGCCGCGCAGACGGGGAGGAAGGCGGGCGACCTGGGGGGCCCCCGGTACCTGGCCAGGTAGGCGCCCTCGCTCAGGCAGGCGTCCTCCAGCTCCTGGGCCGTGGCCTCCGCCAGCAGCCAGGACACGTTCATCTCGCACGCCAGGGCCCCCCCGGGGCAGCCGCCGGCCCCCGGGGAGAGGGCGGCGAGGGAGCAGTTCGCCTCCGCCATGGCGGGGACCCGAGACGAGGAGGGGGGGGGGGGCACAGGTAGCGCTGGTAAACGACGCCTCCGCTGTCGCCTGAAAACAAAAGGATCTTGTTTTTCCCACCTACTAACAGGGTCTTCCCCTCCTCTACTCTGACCCCCCCCCCCCCACCGTCGTCCCCCCCACCGTCCCCCCCCCAGGAACAGACCTGCTGCTGGTGCCCTGCTGACGCCCCTTCAGGAGACGGACGAGGTTCAGAGAGCGGGAAGGATCCTCCACATCCTCGGATCAGGTCCTCTGCTCCGGACCCTCCACAGCTGAACTGAACCTCTGGAGAGCCGGAGCTCAGCCCTCTCTCTCTCTCTCTCCCTCTACCTCCCTCTCTCTCTCTGTCTGTCTCTCTCTTTACCTCTCCTTCTCTCTCTCTCTCTTTACCCCCCTTCTTTCTCTCTCTCGCTCCCTCTCTCTCTCCCCCTCCCTCTTTACCTCTCCCTCTCTCTCTGTACCTCTGCCTCTCTCTCGCTCCCTCTCTCTATACCTCTCTTTACCTCTCTATCCCTCTCTCCCTCTCTCTCTATACCTCTCTTTACCTCCCCTCTCTATCTGTACCCCTCTCTCTCCCCCTCTCTCTCTTTACCTCTCTCCCTCTCCCTCTCTTTACCTCTCTCCCTCTCTCTCTCTCCCTCCCTCTCTCTCTTTACCTCTCTCCCTCTCTCTCTCTCCCTCCCTCTCTCCCTCTCTCTCTCTACCCCCCACATCTCTGTGTCATGTATGAAATAACGACTCTGTCGCACCTGCGGGTCGGAGGTGTTCGGACTGGGCTGTACGTCACTGTTGGACGGACGTGTGCAATAACATGTGAAAAACACTGTATGTGTGTGTGTGTGTGTGTGTGTGTGTGTGTGTGTGTGTGTGTGTGTGCGCGCAGAACTACGCTCGTCTCGTTTCCAGGATGTTTCTTCTCTGCTGGGGGTCAGACCCTTTAAATCCAGGAGTTCATCTCAACTATGTGATCCGGGTCCGGATCTACATTCTTGGAATTTTTATCAGTTTCTGCTCGTTTTTTGTTCAATTCCACGCTTTTAGGGTCAGATTTGGATCTTCTGGGACTGAACGGACTGACGTTTGGTGATCTGGGATTCGGATAAAGTGATGAATTCAGCCTGGAATCTCTGTTTAGATGAATGGTATAAATAAACTCGTGTGGAGGGGGTTCGCTCAAAAACCGAGAGTTCAGAGTAAAACAAAGGTCAGGCTCATCTCTCTGGGGCGCGTCGACTCAGGGGTTTTAACTCTGGATTCGCCCCCCCGTCGTCCATCGGCCGCTAAATGGGCCCAGTCGGGCCAGCACGCCTCCATTAAGGCCCCATTATGGACGGGGGCGCAGCTGGACGCCGCTGGACGCGCACTCAACCCGCTTCCCAAACTTTTGCGCCCCTTCGGCTCTTTGTCCGGAGGAGCCCCGTCACGTTAGGGGGGGGCGGACGACAAATCACAGCCAGACGCGGAGCGTCGTTTTTATTAGAGGGCTCGTTTATTTTCACGCTCGCTTTTGCGCAATAAATCACGAACGGACGCCGTTTGACTCCGCGCCAGGCTGTCGGGAGGATGTGACATTTAATATCAATTGATATTAGAAAAAAAACGAGCCGGGGGTCAGCGCCCGGGCGACGCTGACACAAATGTTATTTTGATAATGCGTGAAAAGGAAGGATTTGAACCAGGAAATAAAAGGTTTTGGCTGGGTTTAAAAGCGCCGCGCGGCCCCAGCGGCCACCGGCGGTACTGCACCCGGCACAAACCACGCTGATCCGGTGGTTTCTCGGTTTACGTCGATTGCGCCGCAAAAAGTTTAAGTAAAGTTGTGCCGGGTTGAACTGATTAAGGTTTAAAGAATGAAGAATTAACGGATGATCTGATGTGTCCAGTAAACCCCGTCGTTCCCATTCCCTCCCCAAACAAAACCCTTTCTCCCTGTTCTTTCTCCCTGAAACCAAAAACATTTTGCTAAGTAATTTAAGTGGAGAAAACACTTGAGTCCAGCTGTTGCTCCGGAAAACCTCTGTAAAGTAGCTCCTTCCTGTCTCACGCCCCCCCCCCGCAAATGTGCACTCCCGGGTGGATACACCAGGGGACGCCCGCGCTCCACTCCTCCGATGGGGGATCAAACCACTTTAACGAACCAGTTCAGGCTACAATGACGTCCTGAATGTGAGGCTGGGGGGGGGTCAGTGTGTGTGGGGGGGTCAGTATGTGAGTGTGTGTGTGTGTGTGTGTGTCCAACAGCTCTAAGCCGAGCTGTCGAGTCAGGTCGTCCCGGGCCCAACCTGCTCGCGCGTGTCAGCTCCCTCCTCCTGACGTCTCACCCCGACCTCATTAGACTCCTCCGCTCTTCCTTTTCCTCACCCCTCCGCTAACCGAGGTCGAAGGGGTCGAGCCCGGGGGGGCCAGTGGTGGAGGGGGGGGGCGAGGTTGATTATCCCCCATCCAGCAGGGAAGGGGCGTAAATCAAAGAATGATCTCAACCCTGGAGCGTCCGTCCTGGGCCCTGCTGACAGGTGTGTGTGTGTGTGTGTGTGTGTGTGTGTGTGGGGTGTGTGTGGGTGTGTGTGTGTGGGGGTGTGTGGGGGGGTCACCAGGCTGTTGGTTTTCACACACGGACCGAGAATCTCGGAGGAGGACGTCGCCGTAAACACCGTCGAGATGAATCAGAGCGCTCGTCAGCCCCGATCAAAAGGGTCAGAGGTCAAGAGGTCAGGGGCAGCCGACTGTAACAGACGCCGTGTGAATAAAGTTGGGATGAATCCGCCCCCCCCCCTCCTCACTCCACAGTTCTTCGGGCGTGTGTGTGTGTGTGTGTGTGAGTGTGTGTGTATGTGGGGGGGGGGCAGGGATGCTTCCATTAAAGGCCGGGCGGCGGGAGCAGGAACGCCGCGATTATGAGCGTCTGAAGAGCGTTGGAGGCGATTCCGGGCTTACGTTGGGACACTTAGTTTAATTAACGGGAATACGCTTCTGGGAGAGCGCTGTAAAAAATATAAAGTAAAGCTGGGGGGGGGGGGGGGGGACGGGGGGTTAAAAAATGAAGGTGTACTTAGCGGTTTATGGTCTTTCTGATAAATGAGTCGTTGTTATTGACTACAAAAGCTTTCAGAAACTCTGATGATGATGGAGGCAATCCAGAACCCTTGAGGGGGGGTGTGAGGTAGGGGGTGGTGGTGGGGAGGGGGGCCTGAGCGCGCTCAATGCAGTTTAACCTCCAGAGGTCGATTCACGTCAGCGAGGTTATGACGCTCAGAGGAGGGGGATCGGGGGGGGGTCTGACAGGATTTACCCCCAAATGAGAGAACCTGACACCAACCCCCCCCCACCTCCAGAAGAGGAAGAGCTGCCCCCCTACACGTCAGGGTGGGAGGGGGGGGGGGGCCTGAAACGTAGAAATGTAGAAAGAAATGAAATGATTTTAAAGAAATCTGCATCCCGTGACGCGCACACAGGCCCCCCCGGACCCCGCCCGGACGGGCTTTATCTAAATTCCTAATGGAAAAACACAGTGTGGAAGTGGCGTCCCCCCCCCCCCCCCCCGGTGTAATCCCCGGCCCACCGGGGTCCATTTAATCAATGCTGCAGCCACGAACAGAGGAGGAACCGTCCGCGAATGGATGTGCGGCTCTGAGTCAGCGCGCAGGAGATTAAACAGTAGAGGGGGATGAATAATGGAGGAGGGGAATGGTGGGAAAATTGCCGAATGTGGCGAATCATCAATAACTCCTCCTGTGAATTATTCTGAAGGATGTTTAAAAAAAAAAAAAAAAATAGAGCCCTGCTGAAGCTGTCTGCGTCTCCGAGATGGGATCGTCCCTAATTAGTTTCCCTCCGCCGCCGTCGCTCATTTGCGCCTCGGATTACCTGAAATCTGACGGGAGCGCCCGAGGAGGTGGTGACAGCCCCCCCCCCCCAACACACACACACACACACCCCTGCTGATTACCTGGAAAGTTTGGGAAGTTCAGTTCTTTCAGGAATAAACACCCCCCCCCACCGCGGATCAACACGGATCCATAGCTGGCCATAGCGGCGCTCGGATCTGCCTCATTACGCGGCCGTCGATCCAGCCCCCCCACCACCACCACCACCTCCCCCCCCGCCGAGAGACAGCGGACCCCCGCAGACTCTGACAAATATCTGCAGAAACGTGTCGCAGCTCTCTGGGAAAAGGTGTTTTTCCGCCGCTCACCTGTCGGGTTTGTCCCTCATTAACTCCGCGTCTGGTGATCAACGTCCCCCATCAGCGGACCCGCGGATAAAGAAATAAACAAACAAATAAATAAATGCGCTTATTCATTTATTTATTTATTTGTCTTTTTTTTTTTTTTTTTTTGCCAGAAAATACGGAAAACATTCACGGACGGAGTCTTCGAAAAATAAGTACTTATTGAGTGTGCGGTGTGGTCACGTGATCTGAGGACTTGACTTCCACTTTCACTGAGGGTTTGAAAACAACAACATGCCAATATTTTAATCAAAACAATGCAGCAACCCTTTAAAAAGAAAGTGTATTTATATATACACACACGCATACACAGCGCCAGTTTCAGAGTGACGCTCTTGTTGCAGTGACGTCACCGATGGCGGTGGTGTGACGTCATTCGGGTTTAAGGAGCAGAACATGTGTCTTACAGCTGCCCCCCCTCCACAAACCTCACCGACATGTTGACCTCACCGAGGAAAGGGGGGTTTGGAGGAGTGGGCGTGGCTAAGGCAGCACCCCCCCCCCCCCAGCAGAGCCCCCCCCCCCAAGCTCCCTTCAACTTTCAGTCTCCAGCCGCCAGAAACCCTCCAGAATCCTCCCCGAACACCCAGAGGGACGCCGCAGACGAAGACGACGAGACCCTAAACCAATAAAGGAGATGGTGGGGGGGGGGCGATGAGGTGGTGGGGGGGGGGCATCAGCAAACAAACGCCACCACCACCAGACACGCTCCATCTGGTGATGCAGCTCCCGATAAGACCAGAGCAAAGCAGCAGCCCCCCCCCGCAGCACCGCGGGTCAGATTAGAGTTTTCAGACGCTCATCATCTGCCTCTTCTTTTTGTTCCTCGCCCCCCCCCCCCACCCCCACCACCCCCCCTTCTCCTCCTCCGATCAATAATTAAACCGGGCCTGGAGGAAGAGCTCGGAGAGCCGAGGCCTGACGCGAATCTGGAAGAGGAAAGTTCTCTGATCACATTAGACCAGCAGCACAAGTCGAGGGGGGCCGGGGGGGGGGGATTAATAAATACCGACGCAAACACGAGCCTTTCATGTAGGAAAGTGATGTAGGCCTCCCAGTTCTGGAGGGGGGGGGGCGGGTCCATGCGTCCCTTTTTGGTTGATGTCATACTTAATAAAGTTGAGGGGGGGGGCGTCTGTCACTGGTCTCACTGGTGAGGGTTGACCCCCCCCCTCCAACAGGCCTGCTGGGAGCTGAGCTGCGGTTAATTACCGTACAAAGAGGGGGGTTCAGGATGGGAGCGTGTGGACCGGGGGTGAATCCAGGGGGTCTGCAGAGAGCAGGACGGAGGGAGGGGCTGCTTTGAAGGGGGGGCAGAGTGTGTGTGTGTGTGTGTGTGAGGGAGAGAGAGTGTGTGTGTTCCTGGGTGTGTGTGTGTGTGTGGGGGGGGCTCAGTGGGAGAGAGGGGGCCACCACTGGAGGGATGAATTAGCAGTGTGAAGGGGAGCCTTGTCCCAGAGCTGAGGGGCTCACACACACACACACACACACACACACACACACACACACACACACACACACACACACACGCACACACACACACACACACACCCCCGGACGGACAAAAGGCCGAGTGGGTCTGGTGGACCTGAAACGAAGCGGGGCGAAGCCGGAGGCTGGAAAAGGTCGTCGTCCCGCGGTGCGTTCAGGGTCCGCGGTGCGTTCAGGGTCCGCGTTTACGGGGAAACAGCACAGACCCGTAAACACCCCCCCACACACACACACACACACCTCTCACCCCCCAGTAGTGAGTAAACCACAGGTGCTTATTGTTTACTACCAGCGCATCCACCCCCCCCCCCCATCACCCCCCCCCCACCACCATCTGCCGCTGTCCGCTTCACGCCGGCATCGATCGGCGTTAAGCGGCGGTGAAGGGGGCCCCCCGGGGCCGGGCGGGGGCTCCGGGGGCCCCGGGTCCGGAGGCTGCGGGTCCGGGGGCCCCCGCTCTGAGGCCTCCACCCGCCGCCTCCTCTCTCCCGTGGAACCCGGAAACTGAGCGCCTGGTTTCAAAATAAGAGCATCAACGCGGGGTGGTGGTGGTGGTGGTGGTGGGGGGCGCAATGCTTCCAACAACCGATCCGCAACCTACGTGGAAATTCTTCGATGTTTTTATTTACGACGGACGGCAGGTGGGAGCTGGGGGAGGAATGACGTCTCTATGACGTCACGGTCGGGGTGACGTCATCGCGAAGGGCATCAGCTGTTTCCTAGCAGCGTGACTCACGCGTCGTCGCCTCCCGATTTACGTTCGTTTAGTGTTCGAACAAGCTGCTGATGACATGTGGGGGGGATTCCTGGCCCGCGACGTTTGTTTTCACGTCCGTCTTTCGCGTCCACACGCGTCGTTGATTTAATTTAGACGACGCCGATACCGTCGGCGTTTCTCGACGTTTGCGTGCGAGCGAACCTGTCCGGGTGGTTAAGCGTGATTTTTGCGGTTAGGTGGTTTTGTGGAACATTTTTGGTAAAACACGGTTTCCAAAAATCAAAATGGATAAATAGAATAGATCCTTTTATTTTATTTTTTTTGGCTTGGGTACAGAGGAAGAAGAAGAAGAAACGCCGGAGACCCGCAACCACCGAGCCCTTTTAAACGTAAAAAAATAAAAAAAAAAAAAAAAAAAAGTGTTTCTACAGACACAGGCTGGAATTTAATTAATTTAAAGGGACAGTTCGTGCGAAAATAAAAAACGCAATCCGCCGCAAAACAGCCCTTATTTTGAAATCCCTAACCGGAAGCGAGGTGGTAATGTCGTTCTCCTTAATTCTGGACCCCCCCCTTTCAATCTCTCCACCCCCAAGCCCCCCCTCGTCAGCCCTCCCCTCCTCCGTCCTGGTGTTGCCATTCCGACGCACATCCCTCAGACGAGCAACAGCTTCGACCGCGGCGGACCGCGGAGGTTCCCCGAGCGCGCAGGAGACCGCTCCAGACCCGGACCCCCCCCTTCCACCCCCCCAGCCCGGGCCGGGGCTGCAGCCGGGAGATGCGCCCCTGCAACCGAGGTCGGGTGTCCGCAAAGTCGGCGAGAGGGGGGTGAGACCGGGACCAGCGGCGAGGACAGAGACCCCCCCCCACCACCACCACCCCACACCCCCCCGACACTGAAGGCATGCCAGCGGTGAGAGGAGCACAAAGCTGGGCTGCGGCGGCCGCCTGAGCGTCCCCCCCCCCCAGCCGGAGGATCCTGCGCAGACGCCCCCCCCCCCCGGTCCTGTGACAATGGGCTCCCTGCTGTGGGTGTGCAGCCTCGTAGTCCCCGCGGTGCTGGCGGTGGAAGGTACGTCTGTCTTTATCCTGGGGGGGGGTCCTGTACGTCTGTCTTTATCTTGGGTGGGGGGGGTCCTGCAGGAGGTGTTCGTGTTGGGGGGGGGGGTTGTTTTATTTTAAATTCTGATCATGTGAGGGTTTTTTTCCCCTCCCCTGCCGCAGCTGCAGACTCCCCACATCTGTAATCTGCACCCCCCCATTAAAACTCTCATTAAACCTGGGGCTCCTCCCGGTGGCAGCTCCCTCTTACTGTAATCCACGCGCGTGCGCGTAGCGTGACCCCCCCCCCCCATCCCTCGGTTTCTGTTGTCCCCCCCCCTCGCTTTTGTCCCCTGTTGTTGTCACACCCCACGCGCACACCTCCCGCCCCGAGGATGCTCACCTGACCGACCTGCCTGTTCGGGTGTGTGTGATAGGTTGTGTGTGTGTGTGAGGGGGGGTTGTGTGTGTGTGTGTGTGTGTGTGTGGGGGGGGCGGATCGGCCCCCCCCGGAGCTCCGCCGAGACGCACATGTGAAACACGTCGGATGACAAGTGTGAATTAAAGGTCAATGTCTTAACAAGTAGCTGGAGCTCTCTCCATCACGCAGCCCCCCCCCCACGAGCTGTACCCCCCCACACACGACCACCACCCCCCCACCACGGCCCGATCCGCCTCCGCTGGACCGCCGCCAGCCGGATCCCTCATCAATTCTGGTGTCAGCGACTGAATCAATGCGGCGGCAGCGGCCCCCCCGCTGGGCCCCTGTGGGTTGTGATGATCGCCCCCTCCCTCCCCCCCCCCCCAACAGGCTGTTAGTCACCGCTCAGAGGTTAACTCCCGTCTGTCCTCCGAGGACAAACACGGAGGGCGGATCACGAGGTGGCCCCTTCCTCCAGAGCCGATTGAGCCGCTCGTTATTACTTTAGAATCATTTATTCAATTGGGGGGGGGGTGATGGGGGGGGGGGGGGCAGAGAGCAGCGCCTCGATGTCCGACTGCAGTAAACGCCTCGGCCGCCGTGACATTTTTACGCCGCCTGGCTCTCGTTTGCAGTCGACGTTTAGTGTTCCTCCGGCTTTAGGGGGCCGTAAACGCATCGGGTTGGGGGGGGGGGGTTATCTGTTGGCCTGTGAGGTGGTGGGGGGGGCGGGCGCCTGGGATCAAACCTTTAGAGGCGCATCTCGCCCGCCCCCTCCTCATTTGCGGCTTCTGATCATCGCCCGATCGGCATCGCCGATGTTTTCCCGTTAATATTTCATGTTTGTTTGATGGGGATGTCAGCCCTCCCCCCTCTCCTCCCCCTCCTCCCCCCCCCCCCCCACACACAGAGGGAATAAAACATTAGCATGTGTGCGGCCCTCTCGGCTCCGCCGGTGCCAGGAGCCCGACCGCCGCCGCCGATTTACGCGGGCGAGGGCCCTGCGGCGGGGGCCCGGGCGCGAGTTGCCGCGGCGGGGCGATCTCGGGGGTCTTGTAAAGCGGAGGAGGAGGGCTGGGCGTGTGGGGGGGGGTTTCCAGCCCCTCCCGGGTGATGTCACGCGGCGCCGTGGCCCCGGTGAGGCGGTGGGAAGTCCTGGCTGCAGCCAAAGTTGCGTTTATGGTCCGATTTCAGATGACGTCAAACAAACAGGGGGAACAAAAGCGGGAGCGCGCCGGGCCGCTTTAACGGGTCCGTCCCTCCCAGTCTGGAGCCTGGATGCGCCCCCCCCCCCACAGAAACCTGTCCTCTTCTCGCTCAACTGGCGGCTGATCCGGGTGGAATCCTCTTTAACGAGGGAGGGGGGGTTCTGGATGTGACAGCGCGATTCCGCGGAGGAGCGTTCCCGACTTTGGGACACGAGGTTGACAAGCTGGACCTGGAGGGGGGGGGGGGGCAGAGGCCCTGGGCGCCTTGCTCGGCTTGGGGGGGGGGCGTTGTGGAGGCCTCTGCCCGCGTAGGTGCAGTAGCAGAGGCCTCAGAGGTAGTAGTGAGGGGGGGGGTCGGACCTGGTTTTGTATGAACAGCATCACTGTACACGGGGGGGCGTTAGGGGGGGTCCCCACGTACCCCCCCACAGGGTCAGTTTAAGTGCCGCGTGCTGCTGCTGACTGATGTCGGGAGTTCGTTTGTGCCCGTCTCTTAATGATTATTAGCGCTCGTCTCTTCACCAATTAGACGGAGCGCAGGCGCTCGCCAGCTCCGGGGCAAAACCTGCTCTTAGCCGCAATTCGGAGCGTAGCTTGTCAGCATAATAATAATAATAATAATAATGAGGCTCGCTTAATATTTAAACACGCGGCTGGAGTAATATTTGTCTCGTCTTCGGCGATAAACTGCAGTTAATGACGTTATTTACACCTTGGCGAGAGCCGAGGTTGGTGGGCTAGGAGGTACGGACTAGCCGTGTCATTTGGTGTTTGTTTGTTATTTTTGGATCCCGGGACACCACAACCCCCTTGGGTGGGGGGGGGGCCTCCATTTGCGGCGTTATCAGTGACCTCCGACCCGAGCAAATGGTTCACAGCGGGCGCTGCGTCGTCCGAGGAGGGGGGGGGGGGTTGAGCGAAACAACGTCACCCCCCGCGAGGGCTCGAAAGTTGTGCGCAGAACTCTGCAGAAACTCGTATTTTATAACCGAAACAGGCTCGTAACTGGTCCGACCGCCCCCCCCCCACCATCAGATAAGCTGCAAGTCTCCACTGGGACACCCAGAAGGAACCCCCCCCCACACACACACACACACACACACACACACACACACCCTCCACCTTCCCCGTTTCCCCGAAAATGAACATCGGGAGCGGCGGAGGCAGCCCAAGCCGGAGCCTTAATTAGGCATCGACGCGGATGCTGTCTGTGGAAGCTGGCTGTTGTGCGGGGGGCCGGGGGTTATTAAAGGAGACCGAGGGGATTTTACCTGAGAAACAACCCCCACACACACACACACACACACACTCTCTCTTAACCCTCCTTCTCTTGTGTTTGTTCCCTCGGCAGAAACTCTTATGGACAGTCGGTGGGCAACGACGGAGCTGGCGTGGACAACGTTCCCAGAGAGCGGGGTGAGTGCACGTGTGTGTGTGTGTGTGTGTGTGTGTGTGTGTGTGTACGTGCCCCCCCCCCCCACCGCCCCCTTCTTGTTCCATTTGCTTGTTAATAGAGCCCAGTCTGCCTGCAACAACACGCCCCCCCACTGTTTTATATCTTTGTTTTGCTGCGTTTGTTTGCTTACTTGGATGTTAAAACACAGAGAAGCAAATGAGAAACACACTGGCCGAAACAAGGTGGGGGGGTTGGGGGGTTGGTGGTGAGGGTGGGGGGGGTAGAAGCACCTGAACGCGCCTTGACGAAGGGCGCGATAATTAAAAGACCGCGTCCGTGTCTTTAGTAACGAGGGCCCGGGAGTGTATTCCAGACAGAGATTAAGGCTTTCAGTAGCCCCCCAATCGCCCCCCCACAGGAAGGCCGAGAAAATAAAACAACATGAATTTGACCCCGGGGCTAACAGCCTGACAGACCTCCCCCACTCCCCGGCCGGTGTAATTTGTCTTCGCTACGTGAGCGCAGAGCCGGTCAATGGAAATGGCGTGTTGCCGTGGAAACGCCGCCCCCTTCCCCCCACCCCTCACGCCCGCGCGTCACGGCATCCCCCCTCCTCCACCACCACCACCACATCTCCGAGCGTTCGGCGGGGGCCCCGGCGATTATCATATTTGTCGGGTCCGGCGTCGACGTGTTGCCGGTGATTTACGACGTCCCCCCCCCCCCCTCGCCGAGTCTCGCGCTCATCGTACGGGAATAAATTGCGCGCGCACTCGGAGACGTGAGGTGAGTTATGCATTATTTTATTTTTTTTATTAACCCCCACCCTCCACACACACCCCCCCCCATCCCGGTTGATATAATCAATCCCCGGGAAGCTCATCTGTTATGGAAACGAACCGTTCAGTCGGCGAGGGGGGGAATCGGGCGGGTAAGAGAAAAAAAAAATCAAAAAAGATCGACTCCTCGCGAGGTTATTTCCTAATGGAGTGAATTTATAGACTGGGGGGGGCCATTTATCACGAAGACGGGCTCAGTCACCGCGTCCAGTTCTCGTTTGTCAGTCACTCCCGGAGTCGCGCGGCCCCCCCGGCGACTCCGGGAGGTAGGACACGCCCCCCCCTCCCGTCTGAAGCCCCGCCCCCATCCTGTGTCCTGTGTCCGCAGTGGGAGGAGGTGAGCGGCTACGACGACTCCATGAGCCCCATCAGGACCTACCAGGTGTGCAACGTGCGCCAGCCGAGCCAGAACAACTGGCTGAGGACGGACTTCGTCCCCCGCAGGGGCGTCCTGCGCGTCTACGTGGAGCTCAAGTTCTCGGTGCGCGACTGCGCCAGCATTCCCAACATTCCCGGCTCCTGCAAGGAGACCTTCAACCTCTTCTACCACGAGTCGGACGGGGACACGGCCACGGACGCCAGCCCCGAGTGGAGGGAGAACCCTTACGTGAAGGTGGACACCATCGCCCCCGACGAGAGCTTCTCGCTCCTGGAGGCGGGCCGCATCAACACCAAGGTGCGCAGCTTCGGGCCCCTCTCCCGGGGGGGCTTCTACCTGGCCTTCCAGGACCTGGGGGCCTGCATGTCGCTCATCTCCGTGCGGGTCTTCTTCAAGAAGTGCTCCACCACCATCGCCAACTTCGCCGTCTTCCCCGAGACCGCCACGGGGGCGGAGGCCACCTCGCTGGTCATCGCCCCGGGGGCGTGCGTCAGCAACGCCATGGAGCTGTCCGTCCCCCTCAAGCTCTACTGCAACGGCGACGGCGAGTGGATGGTCCCCGTGGGCTCCTGCACCTGCGTGTCGGGATACGAGCCCTCGGCCGACAGCACGCAGTGTCAGGGTACGTCTGGGGGGGGGCTGGAGGGGGGGGGGGGGGCGTTCTGTTATTGTGTTGAAGAGGAGGAGAGCATGAATTAACGAGCTGCTGCAGAGAGGAGAGGCGTACGAATGCTGCAGGACGGTGAGAGGCAGCGTGATAACGGGGGGGGGCGCAGATAAGGGATGGGAGAGGCGAACGAGTCCGGAAAGGAAGGATAAGGGGGGGGTGTGAATGTAAAGGACGCCATCCACGAGGTCTAGTGGAGAGGAGGATGGCGGCGGCTGCTTCTGAATTCTGATCAGCTTCTGATGGAAGCCGGGTGGAATTCCGTAACTCCTCCTCTTCGGAAACCGGAGCGACGTCGGAATTCTTCACGGGTACCGACCCACCGTCGGGCTTCCGGGCCCCCCCCCCCCCCCCGCCCGCTCTCCTGCCGCCTGGCTCCGGGACCCTCATCCGCTCCCGCTCGGTGGCTCAAGGTTAAAAGCGCGCCGCCCCCGCCGCTGTCTGACGAAGTGCTCTCGAGGGGGGGGCGCTCGCCGCAAGGAAGCATAATTTCCTCGGCGGCCTCCCGTTAGTTAATCTACGGGCGGGCGACGCTCGTTAACACCGCTCAGGCCAACGTGAGCCAACGGCGCCCGGACATTAATCACTCAGACGTTTCATTTCTCAGCTCGCTCCGGACGCAGCCGAAGACGGAGGAAGGGGAGGGGGGGGGCAGCTGTGGAGGGGGGGGGATCATTAGGGTATCAAAACCAGGAGTGTCCTCTAAAGAGGTTTATGGATCGGGCTGGTTGGGGGGGGGGCACAAACAAGAAGAGGGAGCACATAAATCAGCGGTGGGGGAGGAAGCAGAGCGAACCGTGTTGGGAACCGGAGACCCGGGTCCGGAGTGGAGGGCCACTTAGTCTAACTAGTTGACCCCCCCCCACCAACATCCCACGCCACCCCCCCTCCTCCCCCCGGTTGACTTTTATGTTTTTACGAGCCCCCACGCTGACAGGGACAGACGTTCTCCAGGGATCCCACTTTCACATCCCCGGTCTGGAATGTGGGGGTCGGGGGGGGCAGGTCGGGGGGGGTCTGCAGGAGCAGACCCGGGCCCTTCAGTGCTAATCCCTCTATCTGGGGCCTTCTTCATTTCAGGCTTATGCCGGTTTATCCTTAAGTCTCGACCTTCGGCACGACACCTCCGAAATTCCCAAGGTTTTGTGCCTGTGTGCTCTTCTAATCCCCCCCCCACTCAGCGCTTTTATTGGAATTGATTTATCGGCGTATTAGCGGCGTCCGGGGGCGGCGTGTTTGCGTTCCCCAGACGTTGACTGATGGGTCGAGGGGGGGTCCTCTCCATCCCCGCTTGTCTGACAGCAGCAATCTCCTGTCAGCCGGCTATCTCCGTCTCCATCATCCATCCCGACGCTCCGGAGGGAAACATGACTTCCCTGAGAGGGGGGGGGGGGCGGTGTTCATGTCACATGATCAAGAGGAGGAAAGCGATCATATCCCGATGACGCCCCGTCCTGTCACAGCTGCTCAATAAGCTCCTTCTCACCCCCCCCCACACAGCCTGCTTCCCCGGAACCTTCAAGTCCAAGTTCGGAGACGGGTCCTGCGCCCCCTGCCCGGCCAACAGCCACACCAGCGCGCGGGGGGCCAGCGTATGTTCCTGCCAGGGAGGGTTCCACCGGGCTGACAGCGACCCCCCCGAGTCCGTCTGCACCAGTAAGCCGCCGGAATAACGCCGTGTTCCCGGGTCCGGGCCGGATATTTTTGGCGCTAAAAGGCTCTAAAGCGATGTCCTACCTGCGCTGAGAGCTGTTTGTCACGCGTGTGTGTTCAGTGACCCCCCCCCCCACTCCAGGATATCAGCGGAGTAATTTTTTTGGTGGGGGGGCGGCTTTCCACGCCATCGCTCCCGACCGGGTGGAGGCGTTCACAAGCGGCTCAAACATCATAAACCTTCACGGGGGCACTTTAACGGCCCCCCCCCACAAGTAATCAGATTAAAAACCAGGATGGGTTGAGGAGCGCTGGAGCTCCGCTGCGTGGGGTCACATGACTTATTAATGACCGCTTGTACGCGTCCCCCCGGTCCTGAGTGTGTTTAGTTATTTATTTGGATAGATCCCGTGCCCCCCCCCCCCTCTGTTTTTGCTCTTTACGCGCTCCGCTCCTCGGGGCTTTTAAATCAACCTCGCTGGTTTATTTAGTAGAGGGAAATGCCTTTTTTTTTTTCCCGCGGATCTGTTTAATTATTCGTCTCGCCGGGGGACAGTAATGTAACCGAAGCCTCAACACTGCACGTCTGCCCCCCCCCCCCCCCCACAGCGATCCCCTCTGCGCCCCGCAACCTCATCTCCAGCGTGAACGAGACCTCGCTGTCCCTGGAGTGGGACGAGCCCCAGGACACGGGGGGCAGGAGCGACCTGGTCTACAACGTGGTGTGCAAGAAGTGCCTGCGGGACCGGAGCCCGTGCACGCGCTGCGACGACAACGTGGACGTGGCCCCCCGCAGGCTGGGGCTGCGGCAGAGGAAGGTGGTGGTGCGCAACCTGCAGGCTCACACCCGCTACAGCTTCGAGGTGCAGGCGGTCAACGGCGTGTCCGGGAAGAAGTCGGCCCCGCCCAGCTTCTCCACCGTCAACATCACCACCAACCAGGCCGGTGAGCGACGCCGCGGGCGGCTTCGTGGGGTCGGAGCGCCGGGATCAAGCGGGGAAAGGGCGGGATTGGGATGACAAACGGACAATGGGATCCTAATCTGGTAATTTAGGTCTTAATTGTAGGTGTGGATGAGTGGATTAAGCCGGATTTACGGTTGTAAGCGCCTGCGTAGAGGACCTCTATCTCAACCCATTTCCCACATTCCGCCTACGATTTAGCTCCAGAACGGCCCCGGCAGGAGCCTTTATGTTTTCGGTCTCTCTTCCTTTTGTCAAATCAATATTTCCCCCCGTCGCGAATAGTTTGAATCAATCCTCAAAGTCGAGGCTGCAGACGCTGGAAATTGCACCATCGATTTGCATGGATTCAAATGACGCATGGACGCAATATGCGGGATTTAATCGCCTGCTCCGTCTCTAAAATGTGACCCCGCGGAGCGCCGGAGGAGATCAGACCAGATTCCGGTCTTCCGGAGAAAGCCGTCGTGAAGACAAAGTCACCTTCCGACGGCGTCATCGTCCGTCAGGCTGCAATTACTCTCCCGGTTAACCTGCACTTAATCCACCTTACTGCGCTTTACGGCCCCCGCCGCCCCACCGAGTCACTTTCAGGCTTCAGAGCCCGACAAAACGCGGCGCGTTACTTCCCGCCTCGTTTACCCCCGATCGTTTCCCCCGCCGGAGGAGAGCCCTAACGCCTCTGCTCTGACCGCAGCGCCCTCGGCCGTGCCCACCGTCCACCTGATGCGATCCACGGCCGACACGCTCAGCCTGTCCTGGCTGCCCCCGGACAAGCCCAACGGGGTCATCCTGGACTACGAGATTAAGTACCACGAGAGGGTAAGCCCCGCCTAAACACGGATTACCGCCTTCTCCGTCCGAAAATCCACCTTCCCCGCCATTCGGGGAGAGGCACACATGATGGAAAAATAGTGATATTGAAATAGGAGAAGCCGAGGAGAGATTTATAGAAGCTGGTGAGGAGCTGCATCAGCGTATCGATCAGCTTCCACAGAGAAGCCCTCCAGACAGAAGATCCTGGTACACACCGAAATAGCACAGAGCGTGTGTGTGCGCGCGTGTGCACCCTCTTGAATTTGCTAGATATGGAGTAAAGTACTCTCTCTGCTATCAAAGTGAGGCCATTTTGGCTCATCCGCACACCTTTGGAGGTGACGTCCTGGTTTTGAAGTTGAGGTTGGAGCTGTGTGTAGGATGGGTCTGGGTCAGGGGGTTCGGATGGGTTAGGGTGCTGGGTCTTTTATTGTGTCTATGAAAGTCACCACAAACAGCGATATGAGAGTGCGTGTGCGTGTGTGTTCGCCCTTGTATTTGGCAGATACTGAGTAAAATACTCTGCTAGTACAGCGAGGACATTTTGTTTGGTCTTCACACTTTCAGTACTGGTTGAGGGTCAAGATCTGCTTTTAAGGGTGAGGTTAGAACTGTGTGTGGGATGGGTCTGGGTCAGGGGGTTAGGATGGGTCGGAGTGCTGGGTTATAGATCCGTCTATGAAAATCAACACAAATGCAGCAATACGAAGACGCGCGCGTGTGTGTGTGTGTGTGTGTGTGTGTGATGAGAGAGAGAGCAGCTCTGACAGTGATGAGGTCAAAGCCCAGCGGTGCGGGCGATACGATCAGAGTTGGTAATTTGTCGGAAATGTTGACCGAGGACCAAAATCTGATCTGAGAGGCCGCTGATTTTCTCCGTTAATTCAGACCGCATGACGCCGATGGCGGCTGGTTAACGTCTTCTAACCCCCCCTCCCCCCTCAGGGCAAAGCCATGTCCCACACCGTCACCTCCCAGCACAGCTCGGCGAGGGTGGAAGGGCTGAGGGCCGCCACCCCCTACGTGGTGCAGGTCCGAGCCCGCACCGTGGCCGGGTACGGCCGCTACAGCAACCCCATGGACTTCAGCACCGCCCTCCACAGTACGAAGAAAAAAAAAAAACAACGTAGTTTCGCCAACGAGGGCACAAGGCTCCCAATCACAGCCCTTATTGCTTGTTGCCCCCCCCCCACAGGTGACCCTCAGAAGTCGGTGCAGGACCAACTCCCCCTCATCGTGGGCTCCGCCTCCGCGGGCCTGGTGGTCATCGTCGCCCTGGTGGTCATCGCCGTCGTCTGCCTCAAGTGAGTCCCGCCGAGCGAAGTCGCTTTAACCCGGAGGGAGCTTGTATATCCGATTTAGCCGGCGGGGGGGGGTTGACTTCGTTAACGCTCGGTTTGTTTACAGGAAGCAGCGCAGCGGCTCGGAGCTGGAGTACACGGAGAAGCTTCAGCAGTACAGTGAGTCCCTGCGTCCAGGCCTTGACCCCGCCCCCTCAGGACAGGGGGGGGTCATCTGGTCATGCCTGTACGGTTAACCAGCTGATTTAATCAATTATCCAATTACCCAGCGAGGCAGGAAGCCATTAAACTATCCGGAGCGCGGACGTACGGCCGCTCGTAAATATTCCAGATTTATTTAGATCGTGGACAAACGGAACGAGGCCTTCGGGGCGGGGGGGTCGTTTAAACTCCATTTTGGTTATTTATCGACAGCGTCGGCCTTGATGAATAAAACATCGGAATTCAGATTCGTCGATCAATACGCTACGAAGCCCGTCTGTTAATTCGGCGGAAACGGCGGCATTTAATTCCCAGTCCGCCTCCGATCCCGGGATTGACGCGTTTCGCTCGTCGCCCGGGCAACCTTCGAGAATCGCGTAACCGTTGAAGGTTGTTCTGTGCGCGCGGCGGATCGACCCGAGTTTGGTATCAATCA
Source organism: Lagocephalus sceleratus (assembly GCA_911728415.1). Lineage (NCBI taxonomy): Eukaryota > Metazoa > Chordata > Actinopteri > Tetraodontiformes > Tetraodontidae > Lagocephalus > Lagocephalus sceleratus. The sequence continues at coordinate 7,628,575 of CAJVRN010000015.1, forward strand.
TCCCAGCGAGGGAGCGCATCTGTACTGTCTGTGGCGTGCGGCGAAGGGGGGCGGGGCCTCGGCGAGTCGCTTTTCCTTTCGCCCTTGAGCCCGCGGGGGCGACAGGAAGTCGTTTTTAACGAAGGGGGGCGCCCAATGCGGGTTCCTGCCTTTTACGCGACCTCTCTCTGCCCCTCCTCCCCCACAGTCTCCCCGGGGGTCAAGGTGTACATTGACCCCTTCACCTACGAGGACCCCAACGACGCCGTGCACGAGTTCGCCAAAGAGATCGACATCTCCTGCGTGAAGATCGAGGAGGTCATCGGGGCAGGTACTCTCGCTTCCCGCAGGAAGTCCTGGGCGGGGTTTCGGAGAGCTGCTGCTTCTCTGCCTGTTTCTAACCCCCCCTCTCTTCAGCAGCATGTTGCGTCCTAATCTCAAATGACTGTCTGCCCCCCCCCCTCCAAACCCTGCCACCCCCCCCCACTCTCTCACCTCCCACCTTCGACACAAGGCACCAGACTCAAGGCCCCCAGGTTCCTCGCCCCTCCCCTCTCCCCCTTCCTGGCCCCCGTGTGGCACGAGAGGCCCATACCGGTCACCCCCTCCCTCCCCAACATCTTTGACCTCTGACCTCCCGCTCCTTCTCGTCTTTTGAACCACCGCCACCCCCCTCCCCCCTCCCCTCCGCAACGCTTTCAGGTCAGCTCCTGCACACCCAGTAACGGTCCCTCTCCCCTGCACCCCCCCCACCCTCCCCCACCTTCCCTCATCACCCCCACCTCCTCCCCCTCCCCCTCCTCCCCCCCCCCCAGGTGAGTTCGGCGAGGTGTGCCGCGGCCGCCTCAAGCAGGCGGGGCGGCGGGAGATGGTGGTGGCCATCAAGACGCTGAAGGCGGGTTACACGGAGCGCCAGAGGCGGGACTTCCTGGCGGAGGCGTCCATCATGGGCCAGTTCGACCACCCCAACGTGATCCGGCTGGAGGGCGTGCTGACGCGCAGCTGCCCCGTCCTCATCATCACCGAGTTCATGGAGAACGGCGCCCTCGACTCCTTCCTCAGGGTGAGCCCCCCCTCGCCCCCCCCCAGGGGTTATCGGAGTCCTTCGCCGCCCCTCCTTCCTGTAACGGATTGCGATTAAACGCAGTGCGGCTTCCAACGCTGACAAGATCTGGGAGGGCGCTCGCTGCGTCGGCGTTCCGGGCGTTCCGGGCGGCGAACAAAAGGCGGCACGAGAAACGAGGTGTCGGGCGGAACGCCTCCAGCGGAGGCGGGATCGTTACATGCGATTTACATTCAATAAAACCTGTTTTCCCGCCTATCAACGGCGTGAAGAGCCTCGGCTTAACCGCCGCCGTTAAGCTGGATGAGGTGCTTAACGCCTCCCGGGAATCGATGGCGAGCTGCCTCAGAAGCAGTTTATCTCCGAGCGCCACGGGAACAGCCGTGATAAGCGGTGGGGGGGGTCGATGGCATTGATGAGCCCTGACATTGAGCAGGCTGTTATGAAATCTCGCCGCGTATGGCGGGGGCCCCTGGGAATGCCGTAGGCAGCCCCCCCGCTCGTTCCGGGGCCTTAGGAATGTCAGGATTCTGCTTTAGACCCGCGACCCCGGGACTGGGAGGTCGAACCGGGTGTGCGGGCGTTTCCCTGGCAACAGAGAGGGCATCCTGCCAGCGCCGATGTTCTGCCGCATCAACCTGCGCAGTCTTCCTCCACCCCCCCAAGGAATCCGGCCCGAAGCCTGCCGACATCACGGGAGACAAAAAAAAAAGGGAGGGAGCAAAGGGGGGAGGCAGGGAGGGGGCGGGGCTTGGCCTCATCAGGATTGCAGAACGCCGCTGCTGCAGCGTGCCGAAGCAAACAACAGATAGTGAGCTGCAACAGAGCGCCTCTCCTCCCCTCTTCCTCTCCTCCTCCCCTCTTCCTCTCTCCTCTCCTCCTCCCCTCTTCCTCCTCCCCTCTTCCTCTCCTCCTCCCCTCTTCCTCTCCTCCTCCCCTCTTCCTCTCCTCACTCCTGATGTCCCTCCACCGCTGAATCGGAGGAGCTCCATCTTCTAACCCCGACGAGGACCCCAAAGGGTTAACTCAAAGATGCAAACTGTTCATGAGTTCGTCCTCAGGCTCCGTAAACACACACACACACACACACACACACACACAGACACACACACACCATATGCATGACATATGCGCTACACAGATCTACCACGCAGACGCTCTGTGCTCTGAGTCACGGTTTACGGATCCCTCTCCGCTGTGGGACGCCACTGGGGCCGCGTTTACACGTCTGTCCCGCCCCCTCACGGATCCCTGTCTTCGCCAATTAGAGCCAGATCGCGCATCAGGCTCCGCCTCCTCTGCCACATCCAGACGTAACCCTCCCCCAAGAAGACGGAAGACTGGAAACCAGCTTTGATCTCCCTCAGTGAGAGGGCGGGCCCGCTGTGCTTTGATGATCAAAGTTGTAACTAGCGCGCGCTTCCTGCGCCTGAAGATCGAAAACAAGACATCGCTTTTCGGGGTTGAGCGTTCAGACCACCTCGGGCATTTATCGCCCCCGGCGGATCGACAGGGACCGCCGCCACTCAGCTAATTACCCCCGCCGTGTTCGAAAAGGTCAGCTGTCGGCGACCGTCAGCGGCGCCCGTTAAAAACGCGGAGTGTTTGCGTGTCCGCGGCGACCGATTAGTCTCCGTCAGCTCAGCTCCTCCTCTAACTCGCCCCCGCCCCCCTCCGCCGCAGCTCAACGACGGGCGCTTCACCATGACGCAGCTGGTGGGGATGCTGCGCGGCATCGCCGCCGGGATGAAGTACCTGTCGGACATGAACTACGTCCACCGGGACCTCGCCGCCCGCAACATCCTGGTCAACAGCAACCTGGTCTGCAAGGTGTCCGACTTCGGCCTGTCGCGGTTCCTGGATGACACTTCTGCTGACCCCACTTACACAAGCTCCCTGGTGAGTGTGTGAGAGTGTGTGTGTGTGTGTGTGTCTGAGTGAGTGTGTGTGTGTGTGTGTGTGTGTGTGTGTGTGTGTGTGTGTGCTGCAGGCTCAGCTCTGTTTGCGGACTCTGCGGATTTGATTGAGCTCGTTAATTTGCTCCCCCTCACTCGCCACACGTGCATGCGTGTGTGTGTGTCTGTGAAGAGGCAGGAGTGCTAATATTTGCCTTGTCTGTGAGATTTGCATTCACGCCCCCCCCCCCCACTTCCTCCTGCCTGTGTGCGATCAGGGGGGGAAGATTCCCATCCGGTGGACGGCGCCGGAAGCCATCGCCTTCAGGAAATTCACCACCGCCAGCGACGTGTGGAGCTACGGCATCGTCATGTGGGAGGTGGTGTCCTACGGGGAGAGGCCTTACTGGGACATGAGCAACCAGGACGTGAGTTCAGACCCCCCCCCTCGTACCTGGACACCCCCCCCCAGACAGGGGCCCTCTTTGTGCTCTCAGGCCCCTCCCGCTCCGCTGCCTTTATCAGCTCTTTACAGATGCTGGTGCAGCTGTGTTCTAGCCTCGCCGCCTCATTTCGAATGATTTCGCCCGGGAAGGGCCCGTTTTCCAACCTGTTGCTCCGCGCGAAGGAAGAGAAACTTCTGGTTTCCTCCGCCGCGGATCTGCTCCGAATTTGGCTTCAAAAAGAACGTCGCTGTGAGCAATAAAGCGGGAAAATAAACAAAAAAATATTGCAAAGTGCCCGTAATGTATGTATAACTTTCATAACAAAACCCACATGCAGTAATGAAAGCATCAAAGTCAAGAAGTTCTATTGTTCCCCGAAGCCTTTGAGCCACGCTCGCCGCTCAATAAGCTACGGCGTCAACAAAGGCGAGGTATAAACAGAGGTGTTCGCCAGCGCCGAGCATCCAAATCAAAGGACACGCAGGAGGAGAAATGCAGCAGAAACGCTTTATTGTTCCCAAACGGCAACTTTTTTATTGTTGCGGGGAGTTTAAAACCCAAACGGAGCTCATGGAGGCGAAATCAAATCAATGAGCGAGCGGCTACGTCCTCCACTTATTGTCTGTCCCATCAATCATCTCGACTTTGAAGAGACAGTTTTGAGGCTCCGCGGATGCTTTTTTATAAAGCTGGGATCTTAACAGATCCTGAAAAGAGTGACAGGAGGACGCGTCACCACATCTGTGGCCACGCTCACCACATCTCCTCCCACCACCCCCCTCCAGGTGATGACGGCCGTGGAGCAGGACTACCGGCTGCCCCCCCCCATGGACTGCCCCATGGTGCTGCACCAGCTGATGCTGGAGTGCTGGATGAAGGAGCGCAACCTGAGGCCCAAGTTCTCCCGCATCGTCAGCACCCTGGACAAGCTGCTCCGCAACGCCGCCTGCCTCAAGATGGTGACCAGCAGCTACTCGGGGTGAGTCACACGACCCCCCCCCACAGGCGGGGAGAGTGGGGGGGGGTCTCTGTGCCGCTACGTTTCTGAGGATTTTCCTGAGTCGACAGCTGAGAGGAAGAGGGTGATGAGAGCCGCAGCCTCTCACCCTTTTTGTTTCCTGATTGTTGGATCACCCCCCCTCCAGGAGTGAGCTCCCTCCCCAGACCCCCTGGGGTGGATTTGATTCCCTTTTAGCTGGCTTAAAGGGAATTTGGGGGTTCCTAGACATCTGCCTATTCCCGAGCCTCCTCGTTTGCGCTCGCCTCAGCTGCAGGTCGCCGCTCCCGAATGTGATTTTTCCAGACTGCCCCCCCCCAGACATCACGTCCTTGTCCGTAACGAATCCCGCTCGCGTGCTTGGCCCTGGCTGCACTGCAGCTCGCTGCTCCAAAAGCAGGACTAGCCCCGCCCCCGGCTGCGTTTCCCGTGCCAGTGCTCGGACTTGGCGGATCTAATTGCGCGTGCAGACGCAGCGGCCCGACCTCGGTTTAATCCCCCCCACCCCTCTCCCCCCCTCGGGCTCGGTTGGGTGCTGGAAACTAGGCGATAGCTCGGCGAGCAGCCGGCGTGGAAAAGCAGGAGGTGATGAAGTGTTGGTAATAAGGGAGATTGAGGAGAAGCTAAAAGAGAGGAATGTGTTTAATTAGGTTGCTAATGAGCTTTTTAATGCACGGGGGGGGGGATGCGCCCGCTGCCGCCGGGACGGGCGGATAGGAGGAGGAGGATGTGAGGGCGCGTGCACTTTTGTGATGCTCCGTGTTGCCGATGACACGCCAGCGATTAATTCATGGCCTCGTTTGTGTGCCGCAGTGAGGGAGACGGACGTGGGAGGGGGAGGTTGTCAAAGCAAAGGTTCAGCTCCTGGAGAGGGCCTGGAAACCAAGGACTGGCCTGGAAAAGGGCTCAAGGCCTTGGGAACCGGGGGGCGCCCGGGAGAATCGGGTGTTTATGGGGGTCATGTGACCCGAAGACGGGGATGCGAACCCGGACCATCGGGATTCCCCTCAACCGGAGCCGCTGCTAACCGCCTCTGTGCCCGCAGGGACCTGCTGAGGCTGGGGGGGACGCTGCCGGGACACAACCGGAAGAGCCCGGACGGCGGGCAGGAGGCGGCGCGGCAGCAGATGAGCCAGACCCTCCCCATCCGGGTGTGAGCGGGGGGGGGGCGGGACCGGGGAGTGTAAGATAAAGAGGAGAGGAAGAGGAGCGGCCTGAGGATCCCAGGCTTCAGGAGAACTCTTCGTCGCAGTGTGTGTGTTCATTACACTTGTGGACTTGTGACCCCCCCCCCACCCTCTCTCCCCCCAGACCCCCCCTCAGGTTGTGTTTGCATGTCTGCATGTGTTTTCTGCTGGTTGGAGTCCTTCCTTCCTTCCTTCCTTCCTTCCTTCGTCCGTCCTCAGAGGAGCGGGCACGCCGGGACAGTTAGAACCTCGCTGAAGGAACCCCCCCACCCCCCACCTCCAAACCACCGTCTTCCACGCGTCCCGGGAGACGAACCAACAGCCCGGGGTCTTCGGGCATGCCAAAGCGGGGACTTCTCCATGCAACTGTTGCTTTGACGGACCCCCGGCTCCACGTTTCCTAGTTTCCGCACCCCCCCTCCCCCCCGGGCGGGTTTCGTTGTGTTTTTTAAGTACCGGGGCTTCGCTTTTTTATTCCGGCGCTCCTTTTTCATGAGAACCCAGACCGGAGGGATCTTCCCAGATGGAATAACCGCCTCCGGGGCCGCTGACGAGACTGTTTCTCCCTCTTTTTTTTTTTTTTTTTTTCTTAATTCTGAAATGTGACGGTGCCATGTTGTAAATTCCACAGAATTGAACCGGGTCCAGCCGGCCTTAATAGTGACCTGACCCACAAAGGCAGGAGCGCCTCCCATTGGTCGAGCCGCACCCCCCCCACCCCGAGCCCCCGCCCCGAGCCCCCGCCCACCCCAGCTCACCCCCCCCTCGACTGTACATAGTGCTATATTTGTATGAACGCGGCTCGGCTGGAGGACGCGGTCCAAGCCGTCCTTATACCTGAAACTCTGTGTCAGACTTCCTCTTCCTGTGCAATTAAAGGTGTGTTAGTGGGCAAAAAAATAAAAGACGAAGTAAGAAAATCGCCAGAAATCTAGAGCGAAAAATAACCATTTCTCTTTCGGTATTTTTACGATAATCATATGCAAATAAATTATTAAATGGATCTCCGGTGTTCTGTTTGATGACTCCAGGTTCCAGGGGGATACAATCGGGGTCGGGTGGCGGAGGCTGGGGACTCGGGGGCGCCCTCGCCGTGGCGAGAGGATCGGCGGGGGAGTGTGGGGGGGGGGGGTGTGTGAGTGACAGCTGCTTATTTCCCGGCTGCCAGCTGCCCGCCAGAGCCCGGGGTTCAACGTCAAATCCTCAAGCGATCCCGGCGATTAAGCACGGCTCGGCCGTCGTGTCGGACGTATGTAATCATCTGTAAACACCAGGACGCGCGCGCACACACACAAACAAGTGTGTGAGATCTGCTGCATTGGTGGAGATTTGTCAGGTTTAGCTGCACCCACTTGTCCGTCAGGCCTCAGAGCTCCGTCTGCCATCCTGTCCGGAGCAACTTTAATGCCTCCAATTACGGGAGGTGTGTGTGTGTGTGTGTGTGTGTGTGTGTGTGTGTGTGTGTGTGTGTGTGTGGGGTGGGGGGGGTTGACAGCGTGGCGGCGGTTTGTTCGGTTGTGATGCAGAAGCCGAGGCTCTTCCGTGGAAATTCGCCATCTCGGTGGGAGAGGCGGGGTGTTGCAACAAGCGGGAATCAGAGTCCTTTCAGCCGGGATTGTCAGCTAGTCTTAAATGGATCTACTCAGCCAGCGGGGGGTGGGGGGGGAACAGCGGGGGGGGTGTGGATGGGAGGGGGGGTGTCTGCAGCATCGTATCCGTGGAGCCTCCAAACTTTTCACCCCAGCCTCTTCCCCTTTTTGAACTGAGCGGGAGAGAAGAGATGAATCGCTTTCTGCCCTCGAAACAGCGGAGCGCGTCAATTACCGGAAAATTCGCCCGCGCGATCCGCGACTTTCCGAACTCGCCGTCGACGGGCGGCCTACAAAAACTTTCGCGAGGGCCGCGGCGGCTCCTGCGGAGGATCGGCCTTCCATAATGGGGCGGCGCGTCACGAGGAACCCTTTTTAAAGGATCCAAACGAATGGATTACATCCGCCGTTCTTCCTAACCAGATTAGCGTAATCTCGTTAAAGATAATCCCGAACTCTGCTCCTCGTGTCCCACATCTGAGCGCCACAGCTGGCGCTGAAGGCTGCTGCGATCTCCGCCGCAGCCGCATCTCATTAAAGATACAAACAGACTGCTCTACGTTACCCTCAAACGGTTTGTTCGCATTTAATTAAAAAGAGGCGCTCAAGACCCCCCCCGATGGCCTCGTGCATTCCGTGCACGTGAACACGTTCCAGTGCCCCCCCCCCATGGATCGGGAAGGCGACTCTTCTCTCGGCCCCAAGTTTTCAGCCCGTTTCTCACCGCGGAGGGTCGATCTGATGACTTACTCGGATGGGCGACATCGATGGGAGGTTCGGGGGGGGTGTCCTCTAAAGCCTTTGTTGCGCCACCGTTGTTTGGGAATCTTTAAAAAGAAGAAGAAAGCCGCGTCTGAAAGAGCACATCTGACGGTTCAGGATGTGTTTTCGGAGCACAAAGGCGGTGAGCGGAGAGATCATTAGCATGCGTGTGAATGGGCCGAGGAGAATGGGCAGATTATGCGTTTGTGTGTTTGCCGATGAGATAGACGGGATTGGGGCCCGCAGCTCGGCCTGAATCGCAAATCCTTCTGCGCCCCCGCGGAGACGGGGACGGGGGTAACGTGACGGCGCGGTTTCGGAGCAGATGTCCTGGATCGGCGAAGGAAAGAAAAGGAGACCGCGAGGATTGTCGGATTCCGAGCTTAGCTCCTATCGCTCCGGATCGGTTCGGGGGGGGGGCAGGGCCCCCTTTGTCGAGGACCTTCGTCCAAACGCGAGGCTGAAGAGACGGAGAACAGGAACACTTCGCCGAGCAAACAGTGACAGCGGAATGTGTCACCTAACGTTTCTAATTAAACAGGAATGAGCGACCCCCCCCCCCATTCACCACTGCCACCCCCCCCATCATCATCACGGGCTGATTCCTATCGCCTGGAACTACCTGTGTATTCTAAATAAATGGCCTGCCAAGCACTTGATGGGTTAGCCAGAAGTCCCTAATGCTTGTCCTGCCTGGGCTGCTTTCAGGTAATCATCGCCATGGCAACGCCTGACACCGGCTATTCATCACGCGGCCGATAAACCCCGCAATATTCGCAACGCCGAGTCGCGCGGTCGACGTTTTACACCGCCTGCCGACAAACAGCCGCACGTAAAAACACACCCCCGACTGCGCGCGCTCGTGTTCACCTCTGCATTTTTCGCCTAATTGTCGCCCGTCGACGGCAGCGCGGCCTTGTTCTACGTGGGAACGCTCGGGCGAATGTTTTAGCCAGTCTAGACATCCTCGCCCCCCCCCCCAGAGAGGCCATATCGGTGCTTTTGTCTCGAGGGCGTTTTGTGAAGACATGTTACAAAAACCCGTCCTTCCACGGGAAGGACACGCGCTCATGGGAGGGAATCGAGAATTTCTCTCTTTCGCCCGTTCAGCTCGTTAATGCTGTTTCAACGTTCTACTCTCCATTAACCTCTTCATTGAGCTCTAGAGGCATTTTGTTTGGTTTAGAGCAGGCCTGGTCAAATCGGTCCTACGGGGGACGCAATCCGGGTTTTCTGGCTTTCTACCCGGTACTAAAGAAAACCCGAACTGGACTCTATGGTTTTAGAGGATTTGATTAATGGCCGGACTTCAATTTGACACGTTTTCCTAACACAATCTCCTGGATACTCGATGTATAATTTACGCCTAATAATTACCTGTCGGGGCAGCATTTGTTTCGGAGTGGAGCAGCAGATTACGGCCTTCGAGATTTCTCGATCAAGTCCGAACGAGCAGCTGAAAGCTGGCCTACCTGGTGGGACAGAAGAGGCGGGGCGGATCGCGTCCCTCGTAGGACCAAACACCGGCGCTAAATATTGACGCACTGACCAAACCAAAGGCACCGATATTCCCCTTTTATTCCCAGCGCTGGACCGGTCAACCGGGAAGCTTTCAGCTGGAAAACCGATGAACGCAAGCAGCTCATTAGTGCTGAAAAGGGGGGGTTGAAATAACGACAGAAGGAAGAGAGCGATTTTGAGCAGGTTCGCGTCGCCATTGCCGCAATCCGCCGCCGTCTTTAAAACGGCAACTGGCCTGGTGTATTCCACCTTCCCCTTCATGTCTCTGAACAAAGGGATCCGGAACGCCGAAGTTATTTATTTATTTTTTTCCCGCCCTGCCCCGGCTTCAATGAGCGCGGCAGACGGAAGCTCCCCTATCTGCGGCGGGCAGATAATGAGATGGTATCTGGGAGCTGGCACAGGGGCGGCGGAGCCGGGCCGGAGTATCAATCCGCGGAGAATCGGCGCCTCATCGCGGCGGCAGGGTCTGCGGAGGTGCGTCTCGGATCCCTCCGGGTTTAACGTCTCCATCAAGCTGAAGATCAAAACGGAGGGATTAGAGCGACACTGCGGAGGTAAGCGCGGAAACGGGGGTCCTCGCCGCTCCGGAGCGCTTTTGATTCCCCCTCGTCCCTGCCAAAACGGTAGCCATGGCAACAGCGCGAGGGGAAGTGCGCGGCGTCGATAAGAGCGCGACTGGAGGAGGGGGTGGTGGTGAAGGGGTTGACAGATCATTTTGGAGGAGCCTGACCCTTCCGCGGGAAGGACCACGGTCTTGTCCGGGAAATTAATACTGAGCGCAGATGGCTCGGGGAGATCGACAGCCTCGGAAGCGGCGCTCTCCACGGTCGCAATTTAACACGTATCGTTCTACAAAGTGTCGGCTTCAGACGCCGGCGAGGGTACTTTCGCGCCGTAAACGCCTGTGACCACAGCTCGCAGTCCTTTGGGATTTGTCGGACGCTCCGGGCTCCCTCGCCTCCCATTGTCAGCGCCCGCGTCATGTTCCCGAATTTCACAGATGTGCACGTGTCCGGCGTTCCGGGGAACCCGCAAAAGTCAGGCATCAGCGTCGGGTTGTTAAGCGGGTGCGGGGGGGGCCCTCAAGCAAATCCGGTTCTGCAAACAAGAGAAGGCAAACCAGAGAAACGGCGAGGACCGTTGGGAATGCCAGAGCCACTCCCTTTGTCTCCGAACTAACGACAAAAGGGAAAAAAAGAGGAAGAGCGGCGTGCGGAAGGCTTCTGGGCCCCCCCTCGGATCCGGCGTGGTCTATCCCACGCCGCTGATCTGGCCAGGGTTTGCTTTAATTGGGGGAAAACGGGCGCTGATTGAGCCGCGGATGCAAGGGGAAGAGAAGGAAAGGAAGACGGGAGTCTCCCGGAGCACAGCAGCCCGGCAGACCCTCCACACACACACACACACACACACACTTTCACCCGGAGCGCTGTCAGCTCGCTCAGCGGCCCGTTAGAGCACCGCTCGATTCGCGGGGATGGTGGAAGGTTGGACTGTAAGGAAAAAGATTCCAGCTTGAGGAACGATGTGCTGCGGGAGCTAAATGTCCAATTCATGGACACAGCATGTGTGCGTGCATGTGTGTGTGTGTGCATGTATGTGTGTGTGTGTGTGTGTGTGTGTGTGTGTTTGAGCAGCCAACCAGTAAATATGACTTCCTGTGGTCCGACTTAGTTGCCGCGCCTAAGCGGACGGACTCATCCAACATCCCTAAATCATGTAAATTTGCTTTTCCGCCAACTCAAACGTGAACCTCAGCAGTCGCGGGACTTTTTCCTGAGACCTGGGGGGGGTGGGGGGGGGCTGCAGGGAACGAACCCGGCGATCACAATTGTCACGTTGGCGGTTTGTTTGTGACATCTCGAGTTCCTTCACGCTCTCTTCCCGCGTGAAAACACATGAAAGGCGACAAAGGAGAGTTTTCCTGTTCAGTAATATCGTTCTACTCCGACTGTTCAGGGATGAGTTCATCCTCGAGGATCAGACCGACTCTCCGTTTTTACCTTTCCCTGCTAAGGAAGCGGAGGTTGACCTTTCTTGGTCGTTATATTTCACTTCGGCTTCAAACCCAGCCTGATTTTTCCACAGATTCTTTTGGGAATATTGTTTAAAGCAGAGCTTTTTTTAACGCGCACTGACCTTTTCCCGACCCCCTGCATGCGCCGTCAGCGCCAGTTTCAGATTTGGATCGGTTTCTTTCTTTCCGAGGTTTGTAACAGCGTATTCTTCCCTGACTTTGGGAATGACCGGAACAACGGCGCTGCCCTCTGGGGCTTTAAATCACAGAAATCCGCCTTTTATATCACAAACCTGTGAAATTACAATTAAAAGCGCCTCAACCTTGACCCAAACTCGGGATTAAAAGTCACTCACTGCCTTTTTTTCCACCGTAAATCCTCGGCAAGACCTGTCGCTTGCAATACCTCAAATCATAGTGAATTTAATTTCGGAATAATTGGAAGCTGCTCTAGCCCGAACACAAGGAGATGCATTAATTAAAAACCTCTTTATTAATGTCTCTCTTCATTTCAAACCAGAGTTATTACAAACATCTCGGAATATTTATGGATCGGTCTGGCTGCCCACGCTATTACCAACATCAGAGGGTAAATTCCCGTCAAAGGAGGGGGTGAACGATGATTTTGTTTTTATTTAAAGGCGGATAGTAAAAACTTCCCGCGTTGGATAATCGCGGGACAGATCACAGGAGCTCCTCCTGCAGGCCTGCATCAAAGCGAGGCTCCGGAGCGAAGGGCGCGCTCGATCATTCCCGTTGCTGACTCATAATTGCTCCCCCTCTCACACACACACACGCACGCACGCACACACACACACACACGCACACGCGCACTCCAAACTGCCTTGCTTTTATTCCATCCAAGATGCAGTGACGCTTCCGCACACACTGGCGGGTTTTCTCATTTTGGCGCATTACCATACGTCGCAGCGGCTAAATGAGCTCTTGATGAAAGCGATCTGATTAGAAGATGGCGGACGCTTATAAAAGGAAGCCTCCGTTAATTCAGCTTTGAAGTGCTCCCCGTGATTGGGCCCCCCCCTTTCCCCGATCGGAGGCACCGACAATTATCAGCCGTGCCGGGGCGCGTTGTTTCGCAGGTTTAATGTTTTTAGCCGTCTTCCGCAAATCGATTGGAGACAGTAAATCCGCCGCCGTTTTAATCTGCGGTTTACGTTTTGGGGGTTAAATCATCCGGAGGGGTTTTAAAAACACGTTCCCGTTTATTGCCGGGGCCCGCTGTGGAGGATGATGTTGCTCCTTTTCCACTCCCGATGACTAAGACGGGCTGTTCCTGTTTCGCCGATGGTCGACCTCCGGGAACCCCAGAGCTCCGCCCCACCCGGGGGCCTCTGGCTCCTCCGAACGTGACCCCGTTTCCTCCCGGATCGCTCCGAAACCCAGCTCTGGGAAGACTCCCAGCCATTCCATTGCAGGAGGCTCTGGGGATGCTTCCCCAGGGAAGCTTAAGCCCCGCCCACTGAGGGCTGAAGAAAGGTTTCCCACACTCTCCTCTGCCCCCTAGCGGCAGATCCGGGCCATCCCCAGCCTCAGTAAGCGAGGCGAGAAACGCATCGCTGGTCCAGATTTCCGCTTCAAGACCTTAAAGGTCAGACGTGCAGCTGGAGCAAGGTCAGTTTTGATGTCGGCGAGTTACAAAAACCCGGCGCTCCCGCCTCTAATTAGGACAGACCGCTGGGCTCACCGCTCTTCTTTAATAGCTTCCTTCATATCTGACGCTCTTCATCTCACATAATGAGACTTTCCAAGATGAGAATAAAGGTCGCGCGACTTCGTGGGAAGGCTGGGAACGAGCTCTGCCCCCGGGCTCACTTCAAACGAGTCGGCGGTTCCAGCTCCGCACGAACCGCTCCTCTAAACCAGACATCTGTTCCTGGACCGGGAGGAGGCGATCCAGCCAACGAGCCCCTCGTCCAAGTCTCTGCCAGCCTATTTGCTTCAAATCTCGACACCCCGCCCCCCCCCGCGCTCAGAAACCAGGCGGTCTGGGGCTGCGAGCACCCCCAGCAGTACCGTTCCTCTTCCAGGAAGCCTCAGTAAGCTCCTCAGCAGCCCGACCCTGTGGATTTACCGGGTCGGGTTAACGTGTTTTGGCTTCTCTGGACCCACCGGCGAGATAGAAAACGCTGATATGAGGCTTAGGGGGGCCCGGGGGCGGGTCCTCCCGCAGTCCTATCTGAGCACCTTTAATAAAGCTGCCTGGATCCGGGATGAAGCCACGTCAGAAATGGGAAGCCGGGGATAAAGAACCCCGCCACAAAGACGCGGCCCGAGCCTTTTAATTAACATCTCACACACCAAACACGGCATCCATAATGCAACAGCAACGCGCTACAATATTAATGTCAGACGAAATGAGGTAATTAACTACGGGGAAGCTATTTTTGAGCGCCTCATGCGCCGCGGAATAATTCACGACAGAGGGGAGAGAGAGAGAGAGAGAGAGAGAGAGAGAGAGAGGGAGGGAGGGAGAGAGAGAGAGAGAGAGAGGGAGAGAGAGGGAGAGAGAGAGAGAGAGGGAGGGAGGGAGAGAGAGAGAGAGAGAGAGAGGGAGAGAGAGGGAGAGAGAGAGAGAGAGAGGGAGAGAGAGAGAAGGAGAGAGAGAGAGAGAGATCCTGGGCAGCGGGGGGGCGGCGCCGCGTTCGTCAGGAACAACAAATGGCCACAAATCGTGGCGAAAGCCGCCCCCCTCCAATCCACCCACCACCACCACGGAGCATGTGCGAGGTCGGGCGCATCGCCGTAAAGTTCAAGGCGCGGCGCGCATACTTAAGCCGCCGCCCGCCGCGCGGCAACAATGAGACGCGCGCAAAAGGCGCCCGCGACGCCTTAATCCGCCGCGGCCCCCCCCTTTTTTTTCCGGCTCCATCTGATAAAAGTGATCAAAGCAGGGAGGGGGGGGCGGTCTGTGGTCTAATCACATCTGACTGCGCCCGTTGCCGTCCAGAGGGGACGGGGGAAGCTCCCCGGAACAGCGAGAAACCGGGTCCAGGCTCATAAGCGAGCGCACGTGGCCCCGGATCCCACCTGCCGCCGGCATCCGGGAGGACGTACGTGATGTATTAGCTAATATTAGTAACCCTTTTATTACTGTAACCACGGCGCGGGCACGAGTGGATTCCATCTACAAAAGTGTCTCTTTCATTTAAGCGGCTGGATAAGATAAAGGTTTTAATTTCCCCGGAGACCCGCCGTGCCAACTTTTGTTTTTCACGCCGCAGCAAAGAACGGCGCTCTGCACTTTCAGGAATCGTAACGCTGGGTTTTTTTTTTTCTTTCATTTTTTTTTTTCCACAGGCGATGCTGCGGCTATTTTTTTCCTTTCTTTCTTTCTTCCTTTTCTTCCCGCGTCCTCCGAGACTCCGCATTTATTGGATCAATTATGCAGATGCTTGAATATCGGTCGGGACCAGACCCGGGCGCGTCGGACGCTCCCCCCCACCACCACGCCGCCTGCGCGCAGACGCGATTTGCACGCGTGTTAGTCCGGATTACGCACGCCGGCTGTGGGAACCAGGACCCCCCCCCCCCCCACCGCCATCCAGGCCCGGGACCTTCTCTTACCGCCAGAATTCCCGGCCTCTCCAGATCCGTACCCGACTCCCCACGTCAGGGATGATCCTCCATCAGACCCCTCCCAATCCCAAATACAGAGACGTGCCCAAACGCGCACGTGATTGATTCCGATGTCGCCCCCGGAGCGCGGCGGTCAAGCCCCTCCGCCGACCGCCGACGTATTTACGGGCGTTTAAGCACGGAAGGAGGGCGCGTCGGCGCCACTCCACTTATTCATGCGCGCATTAGGGTAAATTGTCAGACGCTGTCTTCTTTAAGCAGCTAAGCCCCGCGGAGCCGCTCCGCTCAGCGGGATTATAAACGAGATAGGATTTAATATCGATCCTCGGCTGACCTCCTGCGAAGTCCTCATCACTTTATGACGGTCTTCACGCGCAGCGGGGTAATGAGATCAATGCGGACCCCCCCCCCCCCCACCGACCTCCACTCTGTCAGGCAACAAGCAGCCGACAGGAGGGCGGGGTCGAGACCCCCCCTCCTCCTCCCCCTCCTCCCCCTCCTCCCCCTCCTCCTCCTCCTCCTCACCCGCCGGGATCGTTGGCGGGCCGCAACTGTAAAGGGGGCAGCGGCGGGTAAACGTGCCGTTGCCGTGGAAACGGGCGAGTTTTAAAAAAGAAAACGGGATCTTTTTTGGGTCCGCGCGCTCACCGCCTTCTGTGGATTGACCTCACTGCACCGGGGGGGGGGGGCTTCCTGCTCAGCGACGTTGTTCAGGGGCAGACGGAGATTCCCGATTCTTCCTGAGGGGGGGTCGTCAGCGTCGAGCTTCAAAGAGCCAGACTGTTAGAAAAAAACGTCTCGTTTTACCTCGAACTGGAACCAAAACGGTTGATGAGCGAATCCTCCGCCGCCTCCGAAAGCAGAATGCCCCTCCCCTCCCCACACACACGCACACACACACACACACCACACACACACACACCACACACACCACACACACACCACACACACACTCAGGTTCTTAAGTAAGCTACAGTCGCCCAAATGAGCCTTATAATTACCTGAATAAATTAACGTTGTTGTTACAATAGGCTCCAATCAGCGAGCGCGGCGGCCCGGGCCCGGCGGAGGTGTTGAATCCATCAGCGGGGGCGTCTGGGGGTGGGCGGGGGCCGTTGATTCGGCGTATCTGAGGGGGCGGCGGCCCTGCAGAGCGCTCTGGCGGAGGGAAGCTGGAAGGAGAGCGCGGCGAGGCGCTCGCATGCCCCCGTGACGCTGCAACTCAAACAGATGAGGAACAGGGGGGGCGGGGCGCGCTTCCTCGCCGTTGGACCGGAGCCACACCCTGACAATGACATCCAGAAGTCAAATTCTGAAGTCGGCGAACAATAACGCCACCGCCGTAAATCTCCAGAGCTGGACGGAAACCAGCCCCCCCCTCGCCCCCCCCCGATGCATTCCCGTAACCTGCAGTTAAGCCTCTTAATAAAGGACCGAATGGGGGGGATCTTCCCACGCGGGATATATAAAAACTGAGTACCGTCGGCCCCTGACCCCCCCACCATAACTCATCCATCATCCCGGAGCCGTTAACGACCGTCCTCAGATCCATCAGGAAGAGGAACGCCGCCGCCACCATTGTTGTACCTCGGCTGCGGCGGCGCGTTGGGCCAATTACCGCCGGACCGCCGACGGGCCCGTCTTTATCTCCGGCGCGTCTCAACCGGCCGTCTCCGTTTCCCCCCCTCCGTTTTATTCTCTCGCCTTTTCCGGCTGCTGACTCGAGGTCGTGAAAGCAGCCGATTCACGCTTCGCACACACGTGGGTTTAACCGCCATGAAATGGCCGTCGCGCGCGGCTAATTAATAAACGCGCTGACCCCCCCCTCCTTTCGCTGGACCGGGCCCGAAACTTCGCTCGTCTCTCCGGCGAAAATTAGAAGCAGCACAGTTTATTTTACGCCGTACCCGGGGAGGGTAATCGTGCGACTTCGCCGAATAAATTGTTCCAGCGGAGGGGCGAGGCGGGCGGGAGCGGCTCCGGGGCCGCGTTCGTTCGGTGCGGCCCGCCGCCCTCGGGGTCCGAGACGCCGCGAACCCTTCGCCATCCGCCTCCGAAAGGGCTCCCCGGTTGGGGGGGGCCAGGAGACGCACGCGGTGGGCCTGGTTTCCGTCCCGCGCGCCTTTTTCGGCCCGCCCGGCGCCTCCGTTCCCCCCCCCCCGCTCCTCCTCTGAGCCGACCGCCGTCTCCATGGCGACCGGCTCCCCGGCAGAAATGGTTGTTCTGTGTACGTTTAAAATTTGATAACCTCTGTTGCTCCGTCTATTTAACATAAGAGGCTGCGGGCCCCTGGCTCTTCTATTCCTGTCCTCGGGCCGTCGAGAGCAGCTGAGTCAGAACCGGGTCGGCGGGTGGGTGAAGGGATGCGCCTGCTCCTCGGAGGGGGGGGTCCAGCGCTGGAGGAACCTCAGGATGTCCTCGAATAATCATCCATGGTGGGGGTGGGCCAGTAGAACATGTCAGGGGTGAGGGGGGTGAACCAGCGTAACCAGTCAGGGGTGAGGGGGGGTGAGCCAGTAGAACCAGTCAGGGGTGAGGGGGGGTGAGCCAGTAGAACCAGTCAGGGGTGAGGGGGGTGGTACAGTAGAACCAGTCAGGGGTGAGGGGGGTGAGCCAGTAGAACCAGTCAGGGGTGAGGGGGGTGAGCCAGTAGAACCAGTCAGGGGTGAGGGGGGTGAGCCAGTAGAACCAGTCAGGGGTGAGGGGGGGTGGGCCAGTAGAACCAGTCAGGGGTGAGGGGGGGTGGTACAGTAGAACCAGTCAGGGGTGAGGGGGGGTGAGCCAGTAGAACCAGTCAGGGGTGAGGGGGGGTGAGCCAGTGTAACCAGTCAGGGGTGAGGGGGGGTGGTACAGTAGAACCAGTCAGGGGGGAGGGGGGGTGGGCCAGTAGAACCAGTCAGGGGTGAGGGGGGTGGGCCAGTGTAACCAGTCAGGGGTGAGGGGGGGTGAGCCAGTAGAACCAGTCAGGGGTGAGGGGGGGTGGTACAGTAGAACCAGTCAGGGGTGAGGGGGGGTGGGCCAGTAGAACCAGTCAGGGGTGAGGGGGGTGAGCCAGTAGAACCAGTCAGGGGTGAGGGGGGTGGTACAGTAGAACCAGTCAGGGGTGAGGGGGGGTGAGCCAGTAGAACATGTCAGGGGTGAGGGGGGTGGGCCAGTAGAACCAGTCAGGGGTGAGGGGGGTGGGCCAGTATAACCAGTCAGGGGTGAGGGGGGGGTGGGCCAGTAGAACCAGTCAGGGGTGAGGGGGGTGAGCCAGTAGAACCAGTCAGGGGTGAGGGGGGGTGGGCCAGTAGAACCAGTCAGGGGTGAGGGGGGTGAGCCAGTAGAACCAGTCAGGGGTGAGGGGGGTGGGACAGTAGAACCAGTCAGGGGTGAGGGGGGGTGGTACAGTAGAACCAGTCAGGGGTGAGGGGGGGTGAGCCAGTAGAACCAGTCAGGGGTGAGGGGGGTGAGCCAGTGTAACCAGTCAGGGGTGAGGGGGGGTGGGCCAGTACAACCAGTCAGGGGTGAGGAGGGGTGGTACAGTAGAACCAGTCAGGGGTGAGGGGGGGTGAGCCAGTAGAACCAGTCAGGGGTGAGGGGGGGTGAACCAGCGTAACCAGTCAGGGGTGAGGGGGGTGGGCCAGTACAACCAGTCAGGGGTGAGGAGGGGTGGTACAGTAGAACCAGTCAGGGGTGAGGGGGGGTGGGCCAGTAGAACCAGTCAGGGGTGAGGGGGGGTGAGCCAGTAGAACCAGTCAGGGGTGAGGGGGGGTGGGCCAGTAGAACCAGTCAGGGCCGAAGTGTAAGAAATATAAGCACATAAACGCACACGCGGACACGCAGATTCAAATATAAACAGCCTGACATGTCGCAAAGGCCCCTCTTGTTGATCAAGTCCACATACAAACACAAACATCTGCAGCAGCGTCAATAAAAACAACAGGTAACAAAACGTTTGGGTTTTTTTTCTTACCTTATTGCTGCTTCGAACTTCTGGTATTCTGGTATTACATCCCGCAGAACCGCATCCCCGTCCAGACCAAACATCGACTCGGGTGTTTGTTTGTTTGTTTGTTTGTTTGTTTACTTTCGGTAAATGGAAGTTTGTGAAACTTGACTCCAAAGTCTCGCGATACCTGGCGGAGTCCCGCCGGGTTATGTTTCCAGCTAGCCTGACAAAGTTCTCCCGTCTTTGTAAACGCAACGATAAACAAAGAAAACATTGCGGCTAAACGATGTTTATTTGTTGACGCAACAAACCGAAGCGTCTCTCGGACATCCTGGAAACACGCAAACGAGCGCGCCAGCGCAGCTCTCGCGAGACTTCGCGATACCTTGATCTAATTTCAACAAAATTTCCGCTTTCAGGACGTAAACAGTGTAATTATATGATAGAATAGTTCAATAGTTACATTACATTTGCGAAAGCAACTATTTTTTTAATTATTATTATTTTGGGGGTTAAACATTTTGAGCGGATTGGTCAGAGCTTATCCACCGCTAGGGGGCGACAAATGTGGCCTGGGCTAAAAAAAAGCGAAAGTCCTCCCGAAGATATCAGTACAGATGTGAGTGTGTGTGTGTGTGTGTGTGTGTGTATGTGTGTGTGTGTGTCTCTGTGCTTCCACTCAAGCGCTTAACAACTGCTTTTAAGTGCTTCGGTCATCGAGTTTTCGAACCTCTCGTTTTCACGCCCCGGAGGTGATCCGGCCAGGCGCGAGGCGTGAGCGGAGGTCAGGACGTGCTCGAGGCGGTGTTAAGTCTTCGGCCTGTGGATGCCAGCCAGGGCCGTACCTTAAAAAGCCCCCCCCCCACCCAGATCTCCATCTTCTCTGAGGCGTACACGTTTGCTTCAGGAGCAGAATAAACAGCCTAAATGTCGGTAAACAAGCCGACAATAGTCGGCGTCTCATATCAGGGATGCTCCAAACACGGCGGCGCTCACCTCGTGGCCCCCCCCTCCAGCCCTCTGCCCCCCCCCCACGAGCCCTGTTATCTCCTCTAAAATGTCAAGCACCCAAATATGCTGATGGAGCCATGAAAGCACTTCTGTGTGTCACCTCCTCCAGCCCCCGAGATTAAAATTTCCATTCTGGGTTGAGGAGCCAAACATCACACGCTGATGAACGGGAAGCGGGAAGGTTAGCCAGCCTTATCTGCAATTATGCAAAAGCTGGAAGGGGGGTGGCAAAAAAAAGGAGGGGGGGGTCAACGGTACAAAGGGAGTCTGGAGCTGGTCCTCCTCTCAGATGCAGGGAGGGCCCACTGAAAATCACACCTCATCATCTCCTAAATTATGAATACCAGTAATTAAAGTTTAAATCCCCCCCCCACGACCCCCCCCCAATACAAGTGAGATTAATTGCTTTTCCTCTTTTTTAAAAAAAAAAAAAACGTGCTTTTAATTCAGGAGACACACAGAATGTACCCGAAGTTCAACAGAAAAACACTTTTAATGCATCTTTCACTGCCCCCCCCCCCAACAAAAGTCTGCCTCCTCTCCTGCACCCATTGTGTCAACTGTTTCACTTTCAGTCTCTTTGTTTTGTGGGTTTTTTTTTTCCTCCTTTCATGAAAGTGAGGCAGAGACGAGAGGATCACTGGAGGAGGAGGAGGAGGAGGGGGGGGTCACAGAAGCGACCCGCTCCTTTATCTTTTAATAAACACCTGGGAATATAAATAACTCCGGTTTAAAAATAATTACTTTCATCCTCAAGCGCCGCAGTCCAACACGTGAGCAGCGCCGCCCCCTTGTGGCGGGGAGGGGAAGGGCAGCCTGGGAGCCGGGGGGGGGCTTGTCGGGTGGGGGGGCGCTAATTAAATGTGATGATTTAGATTGTGCAAAGCTGGATTACCTCCAGGGCTGCTTCTGAGTTACAGTGTGTGCTTTGTGCACTTTTTTTTTTTTTTTTTACTCCACTCTCAAACGGCCCTCTGCAGTAAACTCATATTGATTCTCCCAGAAGCGCCCCCCCCACACACACACACACGTACACACACACACACACACCCCCTCCTGTACCGTCCCCTCCCCGGCTGCGGCTCTAGCCTCCGCTGTCAGAGCTCCGAACAGTCTGAGCTGCCCCGGGCTCGGCCAGGCGCCGGTACGACAGCGCTGTCAGAACCTGCAGGAGCACCCACACACACACACACACACACACACACACACACACACACACACAGAGGGAGAGAGGGAGGCAGCGTGAGTGCACAGGCTCATAGAAGGGGTGAAGCAACCCTAACCCTCCGTTTTATCGACCCCCTCACTATTTTTGCATGATCTATAAGTTCCTATCTGGATGTGTGTCAGAGATGAAGCAATACGGCCTCTACCCCCCCCCCCCACACACACACACACACACACACACACACACCAGAAAGTGATTTATGCTGTCACAGATTCATCGTTTCAGAGCTTCAATCTCTAAGTGAAGACCTGCTGAACGCGGCCTCGTATTTATCTCCAGATATCATCCTTGGCGGGTGAAAAATATCGACGCCCCCCCCCCCTCCCGCAATTAATCACCGCCGTAACCCCCCCACGCCGTCGCTCACCGTGACCATCAGGAGGAGCGTCAGCATCATTCCCAGCACCACGTAGAGATTACTGGTCGACGTCCCCGCCCACAGCGGGCCCAGGATGGTGGCCAGGCCCCCCACCGAGCGCCTGACGCCCTGGCTGAACCCTGTTGGCGAGAACATGGGGGGGGGGGTCAGCACGGCGGCCCCCCCTCGCCCAGGTGCGTCTCCCTTTCTCTCTGGGGGGGGGGGTCACGTCACCTTGCGTCTTCTCCGAGGTGACCTTGGAGAAGAGGGACACCTGGGACACGGCCACAAACGGGAGCCCCAGCAGCTGGAGGAAGACCCCGATGACGAAGGCCGCCAGCTCCCAGCCGTACCCGCCTGGAGGGAGACAGGGAGGGGGGGTCCTGACTCACACCTCTGACACCGCAGGCCCCCCCCCACACACACACACACAGACACACATCCTGAGCCAGGACCGCCACCGGAGCTCGCTCGCCAAGATCTTCAGACGCTCCCGAGCCGGTCTATAATCTCATAACCCTAATGTAATTGAGGCGGCGAGGCGGGTACCTGTCGGGGTGTGTGTGTGTGTGTGTGTGTGTGTGTGTGTGTTTGGGGGGGGGGGTGGCACCGGCGCCCCTCCTTTGTTGGGCTCGTTTTAACTCTAACAAATAGCGAGCTGATGGAGGATATGCTTTAACAAACAGCATTTTTGGATAATCAGATTACTGTAATCCTTTTACGTGTACTCAGGCGCTCCCCGGCTGCAGCACCTGTCACTTGTAATCACGGAAACAAATGCGACAAGCTGCAACGGACACCGGCCAACGTGGGAACACGGGATCCAGCCACCGCCAACCCCCTCCGAAACAGCCGTATCGGTTACGGAGGAGAAAGCGAGGCCGAGGCAGCGTTTTCGGGCGAAAGCGCGACAGTCCCGTTTTGCGCGTTCGCTCACACGAGAACGCCGTAAATGCGGAATGCGGGCCCCGGAGCGGAGCCAACGCGGCGTAAGCGTTGTCGTGCAAACGAAGCGTGTCCGGAGCGTTGCGGCTACAGGTTAGTGGTTCCAGTCTTCCCATCCCGTGACCCATCTTTTAGGGCCCCCTACTGGTCAGGCGAGGGTACTACACCACGTGTTGGATTCCGAAAAAAATTGGATAAATGCGGTGTGATACGGGGGGCGGGGTCGGCACCTCGGGGGTCGCAGAGGAAGGCGAGGCACCAGACGCAGGCGGCGCAGCAGATGAGCAGGCCGGCGGCCAGCACGGCGCGGTCCGCCGCCCTCCGGCTCAGCCAGCGCACCGCGAAGAATCCCAGGATGACCTCCACCCCGCACAGGCTGTACATCAGGCTGTTGGCCAGCTCGCCGAAGCCGAAGAAGCGCTGCGTCATCGGAGTCACCATGGTCTGGGGGGGAGAGGGGGTGGGGGAGGGGGAGAGGGGGTGGGGGAGGGGGGGAGGGGGAGAGTGATGAGGAGGTGGAGATTCTTATTAGAGCTGAAACCGAGACTCCATCCATCCCAGATGAAGAGAGCCGCTCCCTTCCCGCATTAGGATGATGAAACAGTCAAATCCAGGTCAGCGCCGGGAATATCGAGCCTCCTCGGGCTAACGAGGAAGAGGAGGGAGGCCCTTCATCCGTCGGGCGGCGCTCCTTAGGTCGGTTTCACCCCCCTCCTCCACACCCGAGAGACCGCCAGTGTTTGACTACATCCCCGGTCTGGGGGAGCGGCCCCTTCCGTTGGGAGGCTCGGGTTCGCGCAGCCCGGATCGGACTCAGTCGGGAACGCCGCTCTCACCTCCAGCGCGGTCTGGTTGAAGAGGGTGACGAACTGGGCCGTGAGCAGAACCACCACCTCCTCTCTCAGGAGCTCTGCGGGAGACAGAGGGGGAGAGAGATTCCGGGGGTGGGGGGTGAGGAAAAACAAAGAAGAAAACGGCAGCGAACGGCGGAGGCGACTCGAAGACGAGCCGCGGACGCGGGGGCGGATCCAAACTTGGCGGTCCGGAGGTCCCCGGTTGGCGTGGCGGCCAAAGAACGCGCGCGAGGACCGACTGAAATCCAAGTTCTGGTAGCAGCGTTCCTGGGACCAGCAGACTCCCTCGTGGTCTTGGAAGAGAGGATCAATGAGCCGGGCGCGCTGCTAAATTTGGAAGTTTGTGCCAGATGGCTGCGGGAATGTCTTTATAGTGCAGATCCCCCCCCACACACACACACACACACACACACACACACACACACACCCCACCACCATCCCACCATATCAATGCTGTTATTGATATTAACTGCAGACGGAGTTCTTTTCCGATGTTGAAAAGCCCCGCGGGCTTATTGTCCGGGTCCGAGAACTCCCGTGATGCGACCTGAAGTTAACCCTGGAAGTCGGGGCCTTTTAGGGGCTCCGCCTCCCCCCCCACGCTTCTACGAGGGGGCCCGGAGCGGACGAACCCCCCGCACACCCCGAGGCCGAGACCCACCAACACCTCCTTTTGGTGAAGCTCCAGGAGCTCCAGCTTTCCGGGGGGCGCATCATCGGCCTCGACTACCCACCCCCCACTTGCGCGCATTATTTGTAGCGCGCGGCCAAAAGCCTCTGAAGCAGAGACTTGAAAGAGAGCGAAAGATCATCCCGGCGCTCCAAGATTCCTCCCTCACACTTGAGAAGTGGAGGCAGATCAATAATTCAGCACCGCCAACACCAACTGTAAAGCCAGGCCTACTGTACCGGCCGGGCCTTATTCCCGAGCTGGTGGCCGCCGCCGCCGCCGACTCCTCTCTCTTTTTTCTTTTTTTTTTCGAGAACCAAAGGGAATCGATGAGGAGCGCGTCGGCCCGCGATCGCCGATTCAGCCTCCGTCTCATCCCCGAGTCAACCGCAGCGGGGCGAGTCGATACGGAGGGAAGTCTGCCATCCATCCCTGTACAGCATCCTCCAAGAGTGAGAGAATCGATGCTGATGTTTGACAGGCGCTCACGCACGCACGCACACACACACACGCACGCACACACACACACACACACACACACACACACACACGGTCGATGCTGTCACCCAACGGCTCCTTGCTCCCCACGTAAACTTGCTATGACACTAATCCAATACAACACACGTGTGCACACACGCGACGTAAACCAGACACACATGATCGATCTGTCACGCTGGATTCCTCTGAGCGTGTGTGTGTGTGTGTGTGTGTGTGTGTGTGTGTGTGTGTGTCAGTCACAGAGACCTGCTGGCTCCCTTACCCTTTAAATTTTAATACCGGCGTCGGGGCTCGGTCCATATGCGATCCACGTTCTGCCCTTTTTCCCTCGTAATTCTGGGTTTATTTCAGTTTTGTTTTTTTTTTTTTGGAAGCTTTGGAGATGAAAGACGTTTTTTTTTTTTTTTCTGTTTTTTTGTTAAATCAAACCGAAAACATCAAACGGGACAGAACACTTATTTTGCGGTTAAAGTCGGTCATTTGGGGCCGGCTGCTCCTCTTTGGCGTGCACGGGGACGCACGGTTGGGCTTTGATACGGGCGGATTCAAGGCCTATTTAGGTTTTCTTTTTCCACGTAATTGTGTTCAGGAAAAGTCGGAATTAAAAGAAAAGCCTCTCGGTTTTCCTCTAAACTCATTTCTCCGTAAAACAAAGCAGCAGATCGGCTTTTATCTCTTATCTCCTTTGATCTCACCTCTGCTGGCGCTGAAGATGCCGGGGGGGCCGGGCTCCGCCGGGCCCCCGGGGTCGGGCCCCCCCCTGTTGCAGCCTACGGCCCTGTAGGAGGGGGCGGGGTCCCCGTCCCCCCCCACCAGCGGCGCCCGCTCCTCGTCGGGCTCCTCCCCCTTCATCTCCATCAGCACCTCACCACCCCCCCCCGAGCTGAGGGGGGGCACGTCCCAGAACATGACCAGCACGACGAGCTGGAGCAGCACCCACAGCAGGCACATGAAGATCTTTGTGGGGGGGCAGAGGGGGGGGCAGAGGGGGGGGCAGAGACAGAGAGATGAGCCCTTAATGAGGCTGGTAAATGGAAGTGTGCATCAGCGGTTTGAGCTCAAGCTCGCTGTCGTATTCGGGGGGGGGGGGGCAGGGGTGAAATGGTAACAGATCAACCCCCCCCCCCCACACACACACACACACACACACACTTTTTACCCCAGGAGACGTGTATTTGTTCACCACAAACGGCCCCAGCTGGAAGTCGCACAGCCGCAGGAACAGGTTGAACGCCGGGCCTGGAGAGACGGGAGAGAGCTCTCAGAGGGGGGGGGGGGGGGGGGGTGGGGGGGGGGCACGGCCATGAAACTGACCCAGGACCAGCCCGGCCTGCCTGCACGCCATGACGGCGGCGAAGACCCCGGCGCGCTCCTCGGGCCGGGTGCTGCGGGTCAGGAAGCCGAAGACGGAGGAGCCGGCGCCGGCGCCCACACCTGAGGTCAGACAGAGGGAGGTCTGAGCGGGGGGGGGGGCACATGGGGGGGGGGCTGGGCCTTACCTGCTACCAGACGACTGCACAGCAGCAGCCACTTGGAGTATCCCACAAAATACATGAAGTTACCTGAAACACACACACACACACACACACGCGCGCGAGGGTCACCAGCGCCGCCATCGTCAGTGATGTCATCTGCAGTTGCCTAGCAACAGAGGCAGCTATGACACGGGGCAAACGAAACGGTCCACTGGGCTGTGGGGGTCATGAGCAGAGCAAAAAGGGGGGGGCTAATAAGGTCGACCTTTGACCCACGAAGACCCTGCAGGACCCATTATTGTGTGCTTTTATTAGATAACACGTGCTCGTGTTGTTGCGTTCACCCGCCCGGTCACCGGAACGCCACGCCAGCGCGGCCCAGAGGTCACGGCCGGGGTCACGCGGGACTCACCGGCGATCTCGAACAGGTTGGAGAGGAGGACGGCGGACTTGGTGGCCCCAGTGCGGTCGGACCAGAGGCCGAAGAGGGGCCCGGTGAGGAGAGCGCTCAGGCTGAAGGCGGACAGGCCCAGGCCCAGGAAGTAGGGGGGGGCTTCCAGGATCTGTAGGTACCTCCATATGGTGGGCAGGATGACGGCTGGGGGGGGGCAGAGGGAGTCAGTGAGGAGGAGGAGGAAGAGGACGGGGAGAGGAAGAGCAGGAGAGGAAGAAGAAGAGGAGGAAGAGGAAGAGGAGGAAGAGGAGGAAGAGGAGGAGGAGGAGGAGGAGGAGGAGGGAGGAGGAGGAGGAAGAGGAAGAGGAGGAGGAGGAGGAGGAGGAGAGGAGGAGGAGGAGAGGAGGAGGAGGAGGAGGAGGAGGAAGAGGAGGAGGAGAAGGAAGAGTAGGAGGAGGGGGAGAGGAGGAGGAAGATGGAGAGGAGGAAGAGGGAAAGGAGGAAGAGTAGGAGGAGGAAGAGGAAGACGCTGAGGAGGAAGAGGAAGAGGAGGAGGAGGAAGAGGAGGAAGAGTAGGAGGAGGGGGAGAGGAAGAGGAGGAAGAGGAGGAGGGGGAGGAAGAGGAGTAGGAGGAAGAGGAGGAAGAGGAAGAGGAGGAAGAGGAGGAAGAGGAGGAGGAGGAGGAAGAGGAAGAGGAGGAGAGGGGGAGGAGGAGGAGGAGGAGGAAGAGGAGGAGGAGAAGGAAGAGTAGGAGGAGGGGGAGAGGAGGAGGAAGATGGAGAGGAGGAAGAGGGAAAGGAGGAAGAGTAGGAGGAGGAAGAGGAAGAAGCTGAGGAGGAAGAGGAAGAGGAGGAGGAGGAAGAGGAGGAAGAATAAGATGAGGAGGAAGAGGAAGATGAGGAGGAAGAGGAAGAGTAGGAGGAAGAGTAGGAGGAGGAGGAGGAAGAGGGAATAGAGGAAGAGGAGGAGGAGGAAGAGGAGGAGGAAGAGGAGGAGGAAGAGTAGGAGGAGGAGGAGGAAGAGGGAATAGAGGAAGAGGAGGAGGAGGAAGAGGAGGAGGAAGAGGAGGAGGAAGAGGAGGAGGAAGAGTAGGAGGAGGAAGAGCAAGAAGAGGAGGAGAAAGAGGTAGAAGAGGAGGAAGAGCAAGAAGAGGAGGAGAAAGAGGTAGAGGAGGAGGAAGAGGAGGAGGAGTGGGGCAGACGGAGAGGGTTGATGAGGAAGAGGAGGAGGAAGAGGAGGCAGGGGGCAGAAGAGGGAAAAGGGAGAAGAGGGTCGGCGAGGAAGGAAGAGGAGGGGGGGGACAGAGGGAGAAGGTTGTAGAGGAAGAGGAGGAGGAGGAAGAAGAGGAGGAGGAAGAGGAGGAGGGGGGGGGGCTCCTCTTTCACCTACCGTACTCGATGCCGCTGAGGAGGAAGATGAGGCCGATGGTGACGAAGGTCAGCGTCCTCCTCTGGTGGTTGTCCATGGCGCTCCTTCTCCGGACGGACCGCCCGCTCCTGGTTTGTTGTTCCGTGTTTCCTTCTTTTTTTCAGACCCCCCCCCCCCCACTCCCCCCCCCGCCCCCCCCCTAATCGGATAACAGAACACACCGCGGCTCCAATTACAGCCGCCGGCCCGCTTCATCACGATGTCCCGCCGGCTCGGGGCTCCCGCACGGCCGACCGAGACCCGCAGTCCCGGCTCCCAGCGTGCCCCCCCCCGGGCTCGGGTTGCCCAGAGAGCCGGGGGGGGGCATGCATTTTTAATCCCGGGGGGGAGGGGGGTGGACCTGGAGAGAGGAGTGAAGGGTGTCGGGAGAGTCATCCAGGAGTGACGTCAGCAAGCGAGGCGTCATGCATGCCCCCCCCCACCCCCCTCAACCCCCCCCCGTGGGTTTTACACCCGATGGGGGGGGGGGCAGATGTTTTCTTGCAGAAAGATGTTTTCCAGATGTTGTCTTGCACGAATAAAACAAAGGTTCTGGACAGCGCCTCGCTCTGCTGGGGGGGGGTCGAGGTGGTGGGGGGGGGGATCAGATGTGATTCATTAAAAAGGGATTTATTCCGCAGCTGAGGCTCCGAGGAGGGTGGGGGGGGGGCGTCAGCATCCTACCTGCCTCACCTGCGGTTTCCAGGGCAACGCGGGAGGCGCCCTCGCGCCGGCAGCAGGGCGTGACCAGGTGATGCAACCCGGGCTCGGTCGGGTTAGGGTCGGTCCAGACGCGGGAGGGGGCCCGGAGAGGAGCGGTCATGTTCGCGGAGTCCCCCCGGAGGTCCTGCAGCATCCCCGTCAACATCAACCTGCAGGGCGCCCGCAGGAGGCGGTAAGGGGGGGGCGACCGGGGCGGGGGGGCATCGACGCCGTCACCTGGCGGCGGGGGGGGTTGGAGGGTCCACCTGGTGTCACCAAAACATCCTTCAAACCGAGTCTCAGCGTCGATCCCTCGAGTCAGGCTCGAATTTGAACCGTGGTTTAATCGATAGTGATTCACCCCCCTCCAGCCGCCGCCCCCCCCAGATTGGTGCATGTT
>CAJVRN010000015.1:7660000-7667500 GCA_911728415.1 Lagocephalus sceleratus
TTCTTGTTTGTTTTTTTTTGGTTAGCAGTTACATACGAGTTCGCTTACGTTTAAAAATACAAAAATATATTACCTCTGTAGTTATTCAAGGAAAGCATTTGCACATATACTAGCAGTTATCCATAGCTGTTACCTTCATCGCGACTTTGTACCTCACACAAGTAACAAGGTCAATTCTGTACATGAAATTCAAGTAAACATCAGGTCACAAAAAACAAAAAAAAAACAAAAACAACAGATATTCGAGGACCTCATGCATAAAAGAGGAGAAGGTCAAGTACGAAGGGAAATAGTGTCATTCTTCATTAGACTGGACTGGGTTGGGTCGGGGTCCGGCCCGCCGCTCTGTAGCCCGTACAGAGGCGCGTGCGTCTCGCCGGGGTCGGCCTTGGAGGGGGGGGGGACCGCCCGCCCGACGGTGGAGGATTTTGGTAAAGCTGGGGCGTTCGCCGACCCCTCGCGCCGAAACCCGACAGGAGCGCGCGAGAGCGGCGAGCGGGAGGGGCGGGGCACTTACGAGGTTTACAGAGGACCACCACTTCGGTTACTTTACCAGTGTCGCAGTCGGGGAGCGTTTGGCAGAGGTGGAGCTGTGAGGGGGGGCGGGGAACAGGCACAGAAGCTCAGCTGCTCGGGGGACAGAGGACAGGGTCCAGCACAGGGAGACAGATCATGTGACCGTGCAGCATCTGTTTCTTCTTTAAAAACCGGTGAGCTTTTTTTGTTTTCTTCTTTTTCTTTTTTGCAGAGTACATATAAGCATCAAAACTTGCATAGAGTAACAGCACAGCACACAAAAGGAACACTGTCCACCGACTGCCCCCCCACCGCCGCCGCCCCCGCCCCAGCCTTCGGCGACCCTTTCCCAGCAACCGAGAGAATACTGATGGACAAAACAGAACGGGTACCGCAGCCGCGCCCGCTCTGGGGGGGGAGACGGGGCGCAAGGCACGGCTGGTGAGTAGTGGGGGTTACACATGTAGAACTTTGGCTCAGTGGAAAAATCAACTAAAGGAATATGTGCACTGGATGCATAGAGGTCTGCGGATACGCTGCTGTACAGTTTCTGAACTGAGGGCACGTCGTTTGGAGGCTACAGATGAGTTAAATGCTAGGTAAGAGTTCTACGACTCAGTCCAGTAAGTGTCGAGGGCTTCTATCTAAGTGTCGGGGGGGGCAGCACCTGCGAGGCTGGCCGGCGTCCTGCTCGGTCTCTGATGCTCCGCTCCCCCCCCCCGTGCGTCCATTGGGTTAAAATAGGTAGTGGAAAAGCAGCAGATGCGCCCCGGGAGTTCATCGGGTGAGTCCAGCAGCGCTGGTGTGATCGAGGTTCTTTTCAGGGCGCTGAGGGTTGACGGACTGTGTCCAAAAAAATAAAAAAAAAATACAATGATTCCCACAGTGTGGTCAACATGGAGGAAGCTGAAGTTGTCTTTTACTCTTTAAATCCTATGATCAGGCCGACGAAGAGTTCCGTGGCGCCTGCTGCATCGTGTGGACAAAAGGAGAATTTAATAGTCCCTAAAGCTGGTGCACACGCTCACAGAAGTGTTCACCGGCTTCTTCTCGCTTCCGTTTTGGTTCTCGGTTTGCAGCCGTCGGTCAGAGCCGATCTCTCGTTAATTCATGGCGTGCTGGCGGATCGTGTGGAAGATCCAGTCCATTTTAGTAGTCCAGCCGCCGTGGTGGGCGTCGTTCATCTGCTTCATGAAGTAGTCCAGGGCTTCCTGCTCCGACTTGTCCAGGGCCAGCGTCTTCCTGATGTAGGCGATGTCGTCAAAGGACTGCAGCTCGGGCATCCCGGAGCCCAGCATCATGGAGAAGAGGTTGATGAAGAGGTTGGCGTGCTGTCTGATCGCCAGGTAGGCCTTATAACACATCTCCTGGAACCTGTGGGGGAAGGCCAGACGAGGCTCGTGATGGGGCTCCCCTTAAAGAGCTGATTTAGCATTATTTCCGTTACCTTTCAAACTCCCTCGTTTTGGTGCACTCTTGAGCTCCTTTGCTAATAACAATCAGGAAGTCCTGCGTCAGCACAAAGGGCACACGTTCCCTCTTGTACCCAAATTTCTTCTTTTTGTGGTCCAGGAAGTGGCCGAAGTCGATATGGAACAGCTGAAAATAAGACGGGAGGACAGTTAATAAGATAAGAGGAGCGCTGGGCGAGTCACTGGGGCAGGGCGTGTACCTGTCCGTCGTCCTTGACCATGATGTTGCTGTTGTGCCTGTCGCCGATGCCCAGAATAAAAGTGGCCACACAGTAACCTGCACAGGAGCGGGTGAACAGATCTATGGCCTGGTCGTACCTGAACCAGACAGGGAGAGCAGAAGAGTAAAAAAAAAAAAAAAAAAAAAAAAAAACGGACAAAAACAAGTTGTTAAATTCACATCAGATCAAAAGACAAAACCTACAGAACTGAGTTCCTAAAGGACGTTAATAGGATTGATTTAAAGTTGCCCTCACATCTCTCCTTTGTTTTTATCCTTGAGCCACTGGTGTAACGTGTGGCTGTTGAACTGCAGCGCCCCCTTCAGGCCTCCTTTGCACTGGATCTGCATGATGGTGTGGGAGTTCCTCACCACCTCGATCAGGCCCACGCAGTCGCCGATGGACAGGCAGCCGTACGGCAGCATCCTGGGGGGGGGGTGTAGCAGAAACATCAAGAGGGGCAGAGATAATCAGCATGCTGCTGATGGACTTTGCATTAAACGGCTTGAGGTGGTGAGCTAATCTGCATTCAGGTACGCTGAGCAGAACATGAAAGCATCTGGAGCCTGTTAATATGCACCTGCATGCTCGCTGTCAACGATGAAGCGAGGAGCCTACCTGAGATCAAGGCCCTGGTTCTGCCAGATGTTCTCCATTATCCTAATTATCTGCAGCGTCAGCATGTCTTGTCTCAGATCTGCGGAGGCACAGGGAGACAAAGAGGCAGATGACAGTGAGGGGATTATTAGCCGCCGCGCTGTTCTTTGATCAGCGCCGTGACGTGTAAAGGAGCAAACCGTCAGTCTGGTCACAAACGCTAAAGCAAATTTACACGCGCAGCCTTCTGCGCGGCGCGGTTGACACAACGTGACTCATCCCTTCTGACGTGCCGAGCGTACGGGCGGCTGTGATAACCTACAAGTTCAGACTGGAATCGACTACTGTTTACAGTCATGCACCCAGATAAGGGACAGGGGGGACGGGGGGGCCACCAAGAGGAGAAGGGAGCGCAACAAAGGTGGAGAAAACTCACCGTCGCCATTTTTGAAAATGATTTCGTTGTTCTGGAAGAGCAGCTCTGACATCATATCTGGATTCTCCCAGTTCAGCCACAGAGGTCGCTTGGCCGATGACATCATTCTGCATTCTTCCAGGCTGAAACGAGAGATGCGGGCGCGCTCAAAAACACAGGGAAAACCAGCGAGAGGAAAAAATAATAGAGGAAGACTTCCCCTTAACGGATCTAGTGAAAAAGAGGAGCTGTGCTGTGCAAACAGCGGGCTCTGTACGGCCAAACAAACGCCGCTATTGTGTGGAATATCGTGTAAAGCCTCGAAGAAAGAGAGAAGCATGGGAGCAGCAGGAGAGGAAGCACAGTAAATGCCGGAGCAGATGAGATCAGATGGGTGGATAAGACAAGCCTGATTTACCGGAGGTTGCCCAGCTGATGTGCGGGATTAAGCGGGGATGTGAAACTCTGCAGGGCGTCCATGTAGTCGGGCCTCCTCATTTGCTCCACCAGGAACTTCATTTGAACCTTTAAACAGACACATTTGTTTGACACCGCACGAGGGCCGATCACCAACACCGAGTCCCTTCAGAGGGGAAGGAGAAACCTCTGAACACACAGCCACACTGAGGTCACGGGCTCGTTTCATCACCTTTAGTGTCAGTTAAGGTTGTAATTACACAGCCAAACAATTTCCTGCTATTTGGCTGTATTTACAATTAAGGCCTGCTAATTAAGGATTTTATTAGAGAGCAGTTGTACTTTATTTTGACACAGTTTAATAAGGAGAAGTGGTTCCCAAAGATCTGTGTTAATTTAGTTCTGCTGCTCTTAAGGCCCCAAACTGCAGCTTAGCACTAAAATTACGATAAAACAAACCGATCGTTGTGCCGGGAGCGTTTCCCCGACATCATCACAGCTCACAGCAGCCTCATTTATTTCACTCGCAGCTTGTTTCTCTCATCCGTTACCTTCTGCGCCTCATCTTTCTTCTCCTGTTTGAGGAGATCAGTGAGATTGATGAGCTTCTCCATGGCCTCCACCTGCCTGCTCAGGTGCTTCAGATACATGCCACAGGCCCGGCAGTACGACTCCAACAGCAGGCCGAAGCGCTGGCTCACCGTCTTGTTGTGCATCTCCGACCTGTCAGCAAATCACAGCGCAGGATGAAGTGGAAACGCTTCAAAGTGCTTCAAAAGAAAGTGTCCTCGTGTCAATCAACTTACTTTAAATGCCAAAAGAAGAAATGTCCTATCCTCTGATTGGTTAATGCTCTTTTCAGAAGGAAGCGTGCGAGCGGGTTATCAAGGTACTGCTCGTATTTAAGAACCTGAACACAGAAATGAGAAACATTAAAAACGGGAACTGTTGGGACTGAAAGTCCTTGTCAGTCACGAGTTGGACACCTGAACCAGCTGAATGAGGTACTGGGAGAGTTTGTCATCCGTTAGATACTTCTCAAGGCACTTTACAGCAAACTCTCGAATCATGGGGTCAGGGAAGTTGCAGTCCAGCAGCTCCATGGCTTGTTCTGGCTTGATGGCGGGCCAGTCCTTCAGGAGGCAGTACATCTGAAATCAGACAAAAGAGCCGTGCCCTGAGTGAGCGCTCTCGCCTCACACCGCAGGAGGCGAGCGGCTATCACGTTTCCAGAGGGACCCGAGGTCGAGCTCACGTTTCTCCGTGAACGGGAACCTGAGCTCACCTGTGCAATCTCATCTCTGGAGTTCCATTTCACAGCTAGGAGGATCTTGGGAAGGATCTCTGGCATATTGAGGCAGTCTTGTCTGAAACAGCGACAGCAGAACTCGATATATTACGATTAGATTTGTAATATTGGCTTTGCTGAGACGCCAGCGCAGCCCTCCAAGATCCCACACGAGGGTGTAAAAGTCGCACCTGTGCCTCCACAGGAAGTCTTTCTCCTGCTCAGTGATCTCAGACAGCGGGTCTCTGGTGCACACCTGACGGAGCTGGTCATTGTCGGCGTCGGTCAGCGGGTTGTCGCGGGCTAATCTGTTACTCTGACACCAAAACCGAAGACGTAAGGCAGAGATGAGGAAAGGAGTGGTGCTGGATAAGCGACACAAACAGTTTCCTGGCTCTCACCAAACCGGTGTGGCAGTAGTTGAAACCCAGCTCTCTGGATATATTCCAGTTGGCGTGCTCTTCAATGATGGTCATGTCGGGGTACTTGACCGGGCAGCCGAAGTGCTCAAACTCCAGCTCCAGACATGGAGTTTCCTGTACATGTGGAGGGCAAAAGGGTCATTCAGGGTGATTACAGTAATCAGAGAAATGTGCCTGTGTGTCAATGAGTGATTAATTAGGAGGATAAGAGGCTTGCCGCATAAATCTGTGACCAGCCGCTTATAAAGTGGGTCACGCGGCTTTTTTATGGGCCCATCACGTAACAATGATTCAGCTCAGACACGAGAAATGAAAAATAAAACCAACATTGCGGGGGGGGGGTGTTTCGTTACCCACCTTGTTGGGGTTGGAGCCCGTGACACCGATGGGGTTGAGCAGGTCTTCCAGGCCGTGGGGGACAGGCCACAGGTTGAGAGCCATCTTTCCTGCCACCAGTGTGTGGGTGTAGTCAAACATGTTGATGTTGCCCCAGGCCAGAGGACAGTGCTCCTGCACGGGAAAACCAGAAGAATAAGAACACAGCAGAGGGGATGTTTATTCATTATAATCATCTTTTTGATAATATAATCCAGGCTGAGGGTTTGTTAATCAGCTTACTTCTTGTCAGACCTGCAGCACAGCAGCGACTTCACTCACGTTAAACAGTAAAAAACTGACGTGTTTACAGGAAGGCTGACGTGCGTGTGAAAAATTAAAACAGCAGCTTCAGCTTCCACGTGTGATCTCTTCCAAGCAATAATAAAACAGCCACATAAATCTTAGATAAAGGGCTGCTGCATACTTCCAATTCCTCTTGCACACTCCTCCCGGTGCCGCGTGGGAAACCCGTTCCCAGCACACGCACCGTGGCGAAGAACCACCAAAAGCAAAACAATTTCCCATCTAACGCAGTTGGCCACTGACCTCTTTCGCTCCCTTCCTGCCTTTCACCGAGCAAATGGAGAGGCAGAGCCGGGCGGCGCGAGGGATGTCTGGAATGTACATGTCGTAGCTGAGCCACTCGTTCCACCTAAAACAGAGAGAGAGAGAAAGAGAGAGAGAGAGAGGGAGAGAGAGACAGAGAGAGAGACCCGTGCTGTAATCGTTCCACATTACCGCTGCGTGGCCGGGCGGTAACTCGGACGGAGCGGACTTACCTGGGGTTGGAGCAGGGCACTCTCTGGGTGTTGACGTTGTCGCACAGCTGCTCCCCACCGTGGTATATCCCAGTCCTGACGTAGATCTACAGCAGCCGGGCGAGGACAGAACAGCGAATCCGTCAGGAACCGGGAACCAGGAAGTAGTGACCCTGCGACGGCGGACGTCTCACCTTGTCGATGTCTCTGATGTTGACATTGACATAGGTGGCACACAGTATCTTGATCCTCAGCGTTCCGTTGATAGTCCATAAAGCTTTGGTGGCCGTCTCGCCGTTCATGTAGGGCGTCGCCGTGGAGATTCTCCTCGCGTAGGACGGCATGGTGAAGATGTCCATGGGCAGCTGGGAATACAGGCTGTCTTTGGCCATGAGCATCAGGTTGGGCATGCGCCCCAGCATGATGCAGCTGCGGACATACTGAGCACAGACAGAGCAGAGTTTATCGTGTGTGCTCCGAGTCGTCACATTTCCCCGTCCGTTTCGCTTCATTACAACAACGGGCGTGTTTGTGATGGATGACGGTCAAGGGTGATATAAATCTCTTCCTCTCTTAGCATAAAGCCCCAGATGCTGCTGGTAAGAGATTTGATTACCTTGTACTGGCTCAGAGGGTACTTCTCCAGTAAGTACTCATCGCATCCGCACACTTTGAGGATGTACTTTCCCTGATACTCCTGCACGCACATCTTCAGCTGTTCCTGGGAGAGCAGCATGCTGCGCGTCTTCTTGCGGATGGCTTCGGCGATCACCTGCTCTGGGACGTAATCGTGGTTGATCTTCAGGGTGTATTTCTGCTTGTCGTTGCTGGGCGACACAATAACCCAGATGACCACAATGATTTGACCTGAGAGGAGAAGGAACCCAGAATCAACAACGTGAATGTGGAGGCTTCATTACAGCGATGGACTCAACAGCGACCCGTTTCTAACCTTTATCCAGCTTGTTGTAGATGTGCCTGGGAAGCTCTGGAGCGGATTCAACATTGGGAGGGTA